>CABFVX010004240.1:15404-54708 GCA_902151425.1 Timema shepardi | reverse complement strand
GGGGGGGGGGGGGGGTTGTCAAGCTTATATAATTATTATACTACAGTGGTTCACGGGCATCGCCGTGCGGAACTGCTAGTTCCAAATAAAATTCTCATATGTGAGTATGTCACAAACTAAGTACCTGTCTAATTGACCAACTTACTATCAAAAACATTTATTTCATTATTAAATGTTATTAACTAAGTAATTGCCCTTGTTAACTGTTTCCTATATACTATTAAATTGATCATTCATGTAAATGTTAGCTGTTACTCAATCATGTAATAACGAATCTAGTTCAGTCATTAACAATTTATAAATTCGCTTTTCAGTAAAAAAAATATAATATTTTTATTGCTTTATTATTATTATTATTATTATTAGCACCGCGTCTTACTACCCGTTCGGGTTATACGCACTTACACTAATGTGTAATGGTAGGATGATTGTGAGATGAAATGAAGGACCTACAGTTTAACGTGGAATCCGAACCACGGTGGAAGCCTGGCATTCCTCACATTCACAAGGTTTCTTTATTAACTACAGTTTCCCATATTTTTAAATTCAATTTGCTCTTGAACCATTTCTGTGGTGAATCTTAAGAAGATGGTAATGCATTAATAAGTGATTAAATTCCTGACTTAAAAATTCTTTTTTCTCTTTGAATAATTAATTCTTAAAACATTTACATCAATTCATATTGTTAAGTAACCTTATATCTAATTTTTTTCCTTGATCTAACAATATCTCTTTGAATAAACCATCCCTTATATTCATAACTTATATGGTTAATTGACTTGAGAAGTGTATTAATCAATCAACCAATTGTTGTTACAAAAAAGTACGTTCCTTATAATATTATCTAAATTTTATTGTTATATGAGTGTTAACTAATAATATTGTGTTTAAACATTATTTTAATTTACAGGTTCTAGCTCCAATAAACAATAATTGCACGAGCCCTTCCGGATGTGTGTATTTAATGGATTTGCCCTACTGTGGTCCTGTTAATAAACATCTTCTAAAAGAGAAAGCAGACATTGTGAGGTATTATAAAGTAGACTTCGGATCAGTTACACACATTTTCAGTGAAGGCACTTTTTTTCCCTTTCGAAGTAAGCAAAATATATATTTTTAGTATAATTTATATACAAATAAGGTATTTCGTTTGGATAGTGTTTTAAAATACATAACATAAGAGTGGGAATTTATCACGCATTCTTTAAACTGAAAATATCTAGGCACAGTTGGGAGGATGATATTAAAATAGATCTGAAAGACATAGTGTTTAAAAAAGTTGACTGGATATAATTAGCCTAAGACAGGGATGGGGTGAAATGAGGGTGACTGTAAAAAACTAGCACAAGATAATGGAAGGTAGCGTAACTTTGTAATTGTAAATGTGAATTTTTAATATTTTAGTATTATATATTAAGAGAGTAACACAAAAATTAAGCTTGTACGAATACATAAACTTTAATTTTGGATCGAATCCAAATATTGGCCTGACACGAAACTAAACCGAAATGTATCTCCTGACTAAAAATTAATCTTGGCTTAATCCATATAGAATCACATGCATGAACAAGTTAAAGTTAAAGTTAAAGTTAAAGTTTAATCCGAACGAAATATAATTAAAAACCTATTCTACCGAATAAAATTTTAGTCGAATTTCATTCTTACAAAATTATCGAATAATTTAATTTAACTATATCTGGATCTGAATCAAAATAATTACTAGGCCATATTATAATATCGTTTCAAATTAAATCTGTGTTTAATATTCTTTCTATCTGTGATTAATATTTACAAAATGTTGGGCCAAACCAACTTATTTGTTATAATACAAAATATTCATTGCCACAAACAGATATCCTACATCACTAATTTCTACCTGGAATTAAACCTAGTTTCTTCACTCTTGCACGCAACTGGTTTTTCCAAAAAGTGGAATTAGTTTTTTTTTGTTCGCACCAATCTTGCAATTTAAAATGTTCAGTATTTTATCTATCAATTATCTAGGAATATATTCCTTCATGCAGTAAAATATTAAAATATTCCATTACACCAGGAAGTATACGTTTTATTAATTTTTTGAAACCCTTTAGATTTAATTAAGGTAACTTCCTCTGAAATTTTAATTACATGTTATAATTTAATTATTTTTATATATTAGAGTATTTTAAGTTTCGATCAACATCCCTCCACCATTCCTAGCTTTGTGGACACTTGTTTTGAAATTTAAAATTCCCAGACAATTATGGTTATTTGAATTGGTTCCTTTTACGTACATACGGTGCTCGAATTTGGAAATTGTAACAATCGGAACGGTAACAACTAACAACCAACAATTCCTTAATCTAATTTACAGCATAAAACTATTACATTGGTAGAGTCTAATGCATTATCTATACACACTTCAATAAGTTGCATGCTAATACATGCCAGTTTAGTTGAATTTCAGTAAAATTAATATCACATTTGAGATTATTATACTAATATTTCAAAGTCAATTGGCCTAAGATCAGTTATCATAAATATTCACCTCGCAGGAGATCAGTTAGTCTAAAGTAATCTGGATTAAACCATAGACCAACTGAAGTTAAACTTGTTATTCACTGGATAGAAGATTTGGATGAATATGAGGAGACAAATCCAACTATACAGGGTGGGATAGAAACAGTTATATAATCTATGCTGAGGAAGGTGCTGGACAACGTGCTGAGGTTTATCAGACATTAGGTTGATATGACTATTTAATGTTCGCTAAACTAGCTTCATAATATTGTATTTTTGTCCTGTATGAGTGGGGCTATATCAACCAAGAAATGCTAGATTCATAAATGTATGGTTTGTACAGTTGGCATTCCTTGTATATTGTAAGAACTCTCGCATAGGCTGTCTAGGGGGATGGCCCTGATTGGTGAAGGCTGAAATGTAAAGAGGAGCATTTGACTTCTACTGGAAGGTTATTTTATATTTGGACAGAGGTTATAAGATTGTGGACGATACTGGACGTGTCGTCTAGAAGATTACATAAATTATTAATCTAATAGTGTATTAAATCGTATAGTAATAATGTGTATTTATTTATCATAATTAAATCTGATTATAAATACGATTACTACCACGATACAAGATATATACTAGAGCAAGGTGGAGACCATTTTTTCGACACTATCTTCAAAAAGTGAAAAAGTCTAGTATGTAATTTGCTTTTATTTAGTTAGTGAATATGTTTTTTTCCAACTAATGTGTCAATTTTTAAAATGCTAATAGTATAACTTTTTAAGCCCCCTTCTATATTTTTTCTTTCTTTTTATTTCTCAGCTCTTGGAGGAGATTCTGTGGAGATGGGTAGGATAAATAACATTTCATATGTGGATCCACCAGTAACACCTATCAGCCAACACCTATCTGAAAACTATATTTGCAACAGGACACACCTATCGCATACATGCAAGAAGTCGGAAATGTGCGTGTGCACACATATAGAATATTTACCGTTGAATAAAGTGGTGGAGTTTGTTTTCTATAATCCAGATAGTAAGTAGTACAATCAAGTCATTTCACTTATAAAGTGTTTTAGTGGTAACATAACGTCCAATACGAAGTGGAAATGTTTCCGTACCAAAATAATCACTTAATTTAATACAAGTCAAATTTAAATCTGTGAAAGAAAAACTCCAATTGTGTTTGTAAATAACTTTGGGGTGATTTAGAGGTATGGATGCGATTGTAGAAGAGATACAGTTATTCCTTAGTATGTATATCTAAGAGCAATTTCTTTATCTTTTATACAAACTTTACTTATACTTACTGGTTTGTTGTGAACAATTATGTTGAGGAAAATGATTTATTTGTAATGTTAATTTAAAATTTACATTTAACTTTTAATTTTCTTAAAAAAATAAAATAGAACTCTTTCTGAAAATATTCCTATTCTTGTGAGTAACATTAACTTCCTAAAAACATGGACTAAAATAAATAATGCCGTGGACCGCACTCAATTCATTGTAATATGTTTTGAAAATAATAATAATAATATAAATTGTTGCAGAAACAATCAACCAAAGAGCAAAAATGAATTTTTTTATTCTGTTAGAGAAACTTAAAATAAAAGAGGAGCGTGAAATCTCCACCAAATTTCAAAACAATCACCTTCTTAAAACATCGATTTAAATAATACGTATTTCCCTTAATTTCAGAAACTATAGTTTTTATCAAATATTTTCTACTTAAAAGGGAATTTTAATCTATAACTTAACACTCAAAACTTTATTTCTTATCTCAAATAGTTTCAGAAAATGACCAAAATAGTACATTAGCCTTAAGGTAATATTAATGAGAAAACAATATTTTTAAATTGGTTTATAATGTTAAAGACAAAATTTAATCAAAACCTATATATATATATATATATATCTTACTACCTACTCAAGTTATACGCATAAATAAGAGTATTGTTTTTGTTATATAACAATATTATGTTATACATTATCAATTAGTACATCTAGGTAAAGACAAATATATAGAAAAAAAATAACACACTTAATTATTTCATTCATATATATTTGAATTTATTTATATATTTTTACATTTTAGATGTCATTTGATAAATAGTCATTGTTAAAATACCCTTAAACCATTGTTCAAACACTAATTATATATTTAAATAGGTTAAAATATTTCAAAACACTTCATAATATAACTTATTATTTTCTTTCAAAATATTCCGAAGTTTAAAGAAAATAAATCTGAATATAGACTTCAACATTTCTAAGTTTTGCACATGTCTATAGTTTATCCCATAACCATGATCTAAAACACATATGTCGATCCCACAAATACCCTTTAGAGCCGAACCTTCAACCAGCGTTATCACTTTAAATCTATAAAGTATAGTCCATTCACCATAGATGTGCTGGTAGCTGACAGCTATCATTAACTGTATACATAATTAAAAGACAAACATGGTTAAAATCAAACTGTCAGTTGTAAGAGTTTTGGCTGCTAACAGTGACAACTCGACATAGATTCTTGAAGAGTTTTGGCTGCTAACAGTGACAACCCGACATAGATTCTTGAAGAGTTTTGGCTGCTAACAGTGACAACTCGAGATAGATTCTTGAAGAGTTTTGGCTGCTAACAGTGACAACTCGACATAGGTTCTTGAAGAGTTTTGGCTGCTAACAGTGACAACTCGAGATAGATTCTTGAAGAGTTTTGGCTGCTAACAGTGACAACTAGACATAGATTCTTGAAGATGTATATATGGGGGTAGACCTGGTAATTCTATTAATGTGCGTCAGAAGGGAGCACGAGTAATTTTACAGTTTTTATAGCATTTCATTTGCTTGGCCAAAATAAATAAAATATTTCTCCAGTAGCAATGTAAAGTTTAGTTTTCTCCACATGCTAATATCAACAGTTCTTGAATATCTATCAAGGGTGTCCTGGAATGTTATCAAAACGTTTTCTCTTAATTTAAAATGTTTTGACAACATTCCAGGACACCCTTGACAGATATTCAAGATATATTGATTTAAGAATGTGCATAAACTTAACTCTATGTTGCTACTGGAGAAATATTTGATTAATTTTTGCCAACAAATTAATATTTTATAGAAACTGAAAAATACTTTCACTCCCTTCTACCGCAACTTAAGCCTCTATCAACTAAAACAAATATATTCTGATGGATTAAATAGAAAAAAAAAACAATTTTATTTGCTTATAAATGTTACACCTGCATCTAAGTATCACATTGCTTAAATTGAAAATTGAAACCTGAGCACAGGAATTAAGCCCGGTAGCTTTGGCTTGGTAAACCAATGTGTTGGAGTACTAAGCCAAAGGTCTAGAGTTTAATTCCCAAGTCCAAGCTTCATTTTTCAATAAAAATAATAAACTAACTGTTGGCACATTTATATAACTATTACATGTTCAGACTGTACGTATATGGACTAATTACACTAACCAGCTAAGTAGTAATAAGGTTAAAATTTAAAGGAAGTGTACCAGCATTTACGTGGCGTAAGAATGTAAAACTATTTAGGAAAATCCACTCTCAGTACATTCTACTGGGATATAAACTCCGATAGCCCCTTCATTGGAGGTCTAGATTAACAAAAAAGTAACACCTTAAACCATGCATACACCAATGTAGGTCGTACCAAAGTTCGTTTAAGATGACATAACCACTATTTATTAAAAAAAAACCTTAATTAAATAATATAATTCATTTAGAGACTCAATGGACACATTTATTTAAGTGGGTCCAAAATTTGTAAATTAAGATTCTTGAACTAAATTTTAACTTAATTTATATTTTCTCTCGATCCCTTGGAGAGAGGAGTATTGTAATCGACATACTTTCAAATTCTTATTATGATAAATTTACAATTCATGACTTCCTGAGACCGGAAGAGTTATTGGGGTGATGCCGTATCTTTGTATGTTTGTATGTCCCTACATATGTCTATAGTTCGGAATAGAGCCGAAATCACTTACTAAATAGAATAAAACATCTTATATAGAATGTTCATAGGGTTTACCTGAGGAGTAAAAACATGTACCTAAGAACATTACATTACCATTAAGGGTAGTTTACTGAAAGACAAAAAGAAGTGTTTTTTTCGACATCCACTTTAACGATTTTGACTATATTTTTTAAATAGATATTGTTTTGCATAATTGGACTAGTGGTATAGTTGTCATTGCACCAGGATACAAAGTGTAGGGGTCCAGGGTTCGATTCCTTGCTAGTACCTTAGGTACTTTTTTCCTTAAGGTGAATATGCCGAAGGTTCACCAGGATTTAGTAAATTCAGCTTAAGTTAGGTTAAGACTCCCACCGGCTCCAAAACTCCATAATAACCATCAATGCATCATCTCATTGTGGGTACGACATGTAGGCACCCTCCTATGATGTGTCCCCTGGGCAATGCTTTTGACAAAAAAAAAGTGGCAAATAGTATACGCATCAGGCGGCCTAAACTGTACGTCAAAGTTCCTCCCAGTCATAAGATAAAAAAAAAGTATACGAAACCAAAATGTGACATTTCTACTATTCCCATTAACTTGACTACAGATAGTTTAGAGAAGTGGAAAATAACAATCTTGATCATATTAACGTAAAAAATTGAGAAGTTAAACTACTTTTCAGTTGTAAAATTATTTAAATTGAAAATATTTTAATTTAGCCTATGTACAAAGCCGTAGTAAGGGGGGCTAGGTTCGGGGTTTAAACCCCACCGACATTTTATGACCAAAATATATATGGCTTTATTTATGGTTCAAAAAATATCATTATTAAGATACGAGTACAAATTAGGGGGCGTTGTTACCATAAAAAGCACTCCAGAGAGCTCATAGAGGTGTTTGTTATTAAGAATTTTTTCTAGCCTTTGACAGTTATTGTGCTATGTTGCCATAAAAAATATTTTCATATAGATTCTAGAGGTGTTTAATATTTAGAATTGTTCCAAGTTTCTGGTGGCTAGGGTGATTATTTTGCCATAAAATAACACTTCATATAGATACTAGAGGTGTTTAATATTTAGAATTGTTCCAAATTTCTGGTGGCTAGGGGGATTATTTTGCCATAAAATAACACTTCATATAGATTCTAGAGGTGTTTAATATTTAGAATTGTTCCAAGTTTCTGGTGGCTAGGGGGATTATTTTGCAATGAAATAAAACTTCAGATAGCTTCTAGAGGTATTTAATATTTAGAATTGTTCTAAGTTTCTTGTGGCTTGGGGAATTATTTTGCCATGAAGTAACACTTCAGATAGCTTCTAGAGGTGTATAATATTTAGAATTGTTCCCAGTTTCTGGTGGTTAGGGGGATTATATAGCAATGAAATAACACTATTAAAAAACACTTTAAGAGAGCATCTAGATATGTTTAAATATATAGATTTTTCCTAACCTCTGGATGCTAAGCGTCATGTTGCGATAAATAAAATTAAATAACTTCTAGAGTTGTTTAAATTTATAGCAGTTATGAGTCTATGTTACCATAAAAACCACTTCAGATAGCTTCAAGAGCTGATTAATAATTATAATTTGTCCTAGCCTCCAGCAGATAGGGGTCTATGTTACCATAAAAAGCACTTCAGATAGCTTCAAAAGTTGTTTAATAATTATAATTTGTCCTAGCCTCCAGCAGTTAGGGGGTGGTGTTCCCATAAAAAAATTAATTTAGCTTCTACACTGTTTTTTTATTTATAATTATCTCTAGCCTCAGTCAATTGGGGGATGGGCCCACCAAACGGCCCCTGAAAGTATTGGCTGGCTACGGCGTCGCCTATATATTTTTATAAAACCACCGGCTTCATAACTATAAGCCAAATTAATTTTTCGTGGAATTCTTTAAGAAATTAAATTGAGTTATACCCACCAGTATACATTTTTATATTCAATAAGATGAACTTATGATTACGTATTTGAATTTCACTTAATTATTTAAATACTAGGGTGCTATATAATAACCGGTAAAATTCTTTAATCAAACTTCCTATAACCATGTCTATTAATTCATTTATGCTCTTTTGTGTAGGGTTCAGGAACAAATCGCGCCAGATTTTAGTAAATGTCTCTATTTTATATTAAATGAGAGAGAAAGTATATGTGGTCCATCGTAGAATGTATCTTTTTAATAAGTTGAAATCACTCTTTTTTTTTTACAGATCCTCAATCTACTCTTAATCATCCAATGCACCACCATGGTGTTTCATACCAAGTGAGAGGGATGGGGACCTTCCCTGCAAATTTCAAGGTCAATGAACACAATGTCCGCAAGTTGCACGAATCTGGTAAGTTGTGCAGCAACAGGGACAAATACCCTCTCATGGACACCGTACCTCTCTTCGCCCATGGATACCTTGTGTATAGAATCTACACAAGCAATCCAGGTATGTGACTTATAGTTTTTTAATTTGAATCAGGACTGTGATTAACTAAGTATGGCTTAATATGAGCGTCATAAACCTAAAATACAATGATAGAGCAACGATAGATTGTACGTTATAGAACTAATTTGGAGAAAAGTTGTTTCATTGAATTGTAAGGAGGTGTTGGAAAGGGTGTAGTTTGTACCTATTTTCACATATGCAGCAGAAACGTGGACAGTGAATGTAAGAGAGACTAAGAAAGTGGATACCATGATAGTGAAGTTTGTGAGTAGCATGTTAGCTGTTACGAGCAGAAACAGGATTAGTAATGAAGTTATCTGGGAAAGAGTTGGGGTGCATGGAGCATATGAGATAGTAGAGGAAGTAAGACTGAGATGGAATGGCCATGTAATGAGGATTGTGGATTATATGAGATAGTAGAGGAAGTTAGACTGAGATGGAATGACCCTGTAATGAGGATTGTGGATTATATGAGATAGTAGAGGAAGAAAAACGGAGCTGGTATCAGCATCTAACGAGAATGGACAAAAATAGAAAGCCAAATTTTAACGAGATTTCGTGGAAATAACGCTACAGTGTACCCGGCCGGCTACAGTATGAGTTGGGGGGTGGGTTAAGGTTGGCGAAACTGACGGGATGTGGCAAAGGGCTGGACATAAGTACACTAAACATCAGGGAATCATCCTGATACGAATGGGCGCCACTTGGTCTTTTGACACGGGGAACCAAGACCCGGCAAGCTAATCGTAAGTTAACCCTTAGGCTGCCACCATAAGCGGTGACCGCAAGGGAAGGTTCAGTTATGCCCCTCTCCACAACCTGCTAGTCGACTTCAGTTAATCACCGAATGGCAACATGAGTTTCAAGCAGATGTAATTTAAGTAAAACCAAGTACATAAGAAAAGTTAATGCGTAAAACTTCATAGATCACAACTAAACTATATAGTGTCTATAGGTCATACGTAACTGTGCACCTTTCCAAAATCAAAAAGTGTCTATGATCCCATAACAAAATGATATAGTGCTTATGAACTCCTAGAAAAGTTATAGTGTCTATAAATCATAGGTAACTGTGCACTTTTCCAGAATCAACAAGTGTCTATGAATACATAACAATATGATATAGTGCTTATGCACAACTAGAAAAGTCATAGAGTCTATAAATCATAGGTAACTGTGCACCTTTCGAGAATCAACAAGTGTCTATGAACACATAACAAAATGATATGCTGCTTATGCACTCCTAGAAAAGTTATAGTGTCTATAAAAAATAGGTAACTGTGCACCTTTACAAAATCAACAAGTGTCTATGAAAACATGACAAAATAATATAGTGCTTATGCACTCCTAGAAAAGTTATAGTGTATATAAATCATAGGTAACTGTGCAGTGAAAATGACAGGTCCATCTAGGACGGCCCTGGCGACTTGCGTGGCTCGCACCCGGTCTGTCCGTCCAAGCTGGGACCAGGGGTCCTGAACTCCTCCCGTGAAATCAAGATGGAGGGGGGGATCCCAATAGCTCCCACACATCCCTCCAGGCGAAGAGTCCGGGGACTGGATAAGGAGGCCGTCCACTTAGCCCCGGGGGGAGGGGGGAGAGAACACCCTGGATAACATCACACATGTTACAGCATAATGCACACGTATACATTTCCTTCCTCCTCAATGTGCAATACATTTCCTTCCTCCTCCATGTGCAATACATAACCCACCAATGACGTTGCCAGACGGGCAGTGGGGGATTTATGAATTACGTACATGAATCGGGCACGTAACTTGCTGCCGCCTGCCCAATTACGGAGGTCCACCCACTTGAATCCAAAACACTAAAGGGATTTTCAAAAAGCACAGCCTATCTCTACATTAAGGTTCAGAGATTAGAACAAGGAAAGCGGGAGATAAGTATGCACGGAGCAAAACAAAAAAGATACAAAAAGATTAAAGAAAGTGCACTTACCCAAAAGGGGGGTTTGCCGAAGCACGAATACGCACCAAGGAAACGAGAAGAAATTAAACGGCAACAGAGGTGTTCCAGCAAAAAAAAAACGAGGCAATGGAGCATGCTTCATAAATCCAATATCACATAACGGAGGCCCCTACTTTCCTCCATCCAACCTTCACGAAGCACGTCCAGCGATCCATTTTTCTTCCGCTCCCATCCAGCATTTCTCGCCTCCCCTTTCTCACTCCCAATCTCAACTCGACCCAGCCATCTTGCCACACCCCTCTTTGCTCGTTACCAACTTAACCTTCGGCATAACACACCGAATGCCGAGTAGATAGCGCCAGCTGTCCTCTGGAGCGCTTTACGAGCAATAATCTGTGGATAAAAGAAAAACGCGGTGGCCATCTTTGATCGGTGATGAAGAAATTCATCACAAAATAAAAGGTTAGAAATGAAGTATGTAGGGAAAATACTGCAGGGGAGGCCAAGAAAGGCATGATAATAGCAGATAATAGAAAGTTCTCACTTGGGAGGAGAGCAATGAAAGAAATTAAAGGAGGAAGCGTGGTGGAACTATAGAGGAAGATGGAGGCATTTTACTAAACTGACACGGCCACAGGCTGAAAACAGTTGATGATGATGATTATGGCTATGGAGATTATACGTCATAGTTCTAATATTAGTATTCATTATTTATTAATTGTCTATATCACTGGTCTTGGATTAAAATGTTCTTTTCAAGACCAGAGGTTCGTGGATTCATACCCAACCGGGGTCAATAAAATTTTTCTTGAGCGACGAAAACCCATACAACAATCTACTTCAAAGGGGAAATATCAGTTAACCCTTTAGTAACATGTCAATTGGAACATGTTAGAGAACCCAGGATGTTATATGTAAATACCTTGTCATGCATAATTGGACAGGCTCTTTCTGTCTGTCTCATAGAAATATTCGTGTGGTGATATAATAAATCGGTTCATAAAGTGAATATTAAATATACCTCAAATAAATAATTACTGAAAAATATACATAATTGATTTTAAAACATATTTTAAATGCCATAGTAGAATTCAATGCGGAAGAAGAATTTGAAAATGGAAGTTTAATATAAAGTCCAAAGATCAACTAGTATATAAGATATAAACCACACCGGATTTAATAACATATATTTGGAATGAATTGAAAATTTTGAGAACTTAACTAGATTTCTATCTTAAGTTCAAAAAAGTTAATAACATATTAAAATATACGTCACATATATAGATAACACATTAAAATAATTATAATATAGAATTATGAATTTAAGTCAAGTGTGAGTTAAGGCAGCAAAAAGACCAATTTAATTTAGGTTAGAATAACTAAATGTTCCTAAATTAGAAAAATAATATGAAGTGAAGTAAGAATATAAGATTGAATATTAATTGAATAAATTGAATTATATTCGTATCTTATCTTTAATTCCCTTGTTCCTTACATGCTGTACAAATTCCAGCCAAGGTTAAATATATAAATTTACCAGGATAATAGGTTGGAAATAGTTGTGGATGTAAAGAAATTTATTTTTATTAGGTTTTTTTATTTGGCATCAATATATTTTTGTTATGAACGGTCGCCAGTTCATAGATTATGTGAGCACACGCACACATTTAAATAACATAAGAGATGTTAACTATTCTATAAATAGCTAAATTGAGTGTACACTCTGTTCAACATATTGTTGGGCACCAATAGTTTTTTTAAATTAATAAGGTTTCTATGTACATCAATAATTTTTCACTAAGCCATGAGGTTAATTAAACAGTTTTTATTTTAAGTTAGGGATCTAATGGACGCGAGGAAAGGTCAAAGTTTTTAGAGATTTTAAAGAAAAACTTTTGATTTAAATAAATAAAATATTGCGTCTGTACAAATATGTAGTTTATTTTCCTTTACATGGTGATCTCACCATCTCTTCAATATATATATATATATATATATATATATATATATATAAAATAAATATATATATATATATATAATAAATATATATATATAATAAATATAAATATATATATAATAAATATAAATATATATATATATATATCTCAAGGACGCCCTAGGATTTAATGACAAATTTTATCTTCATATAGAAAGTTTTTAATCTAATGCGGCGATGCTCATGAAAGATTTTCAACAAATGTTGGTATCAGCATTTGAAGAAAACTATTATTTCCGTTTCTACTGTAACAATACTTGATTTATTTTTGTACAAATGAGTATTTTCTATAAAAAAAATTACAAAAACTCTAACTTTATTGCGTTCCCCATATCCATCGAGGAATGTAGTCAATTCTTAAAACTTCTTTTATTAACATCATAGATCCTCCATTAATATATCATATAAATATTCATAGCACGTGTTTAATCAAAATAACTCTTCTATAATTTTTGATATGACTTTATTTTTTATCATTTATAAAATGTCGGGATTATATTCAGTGGCCACTGGTTATCATTGGAATATTTCATTTAAGGTGTTTCTATCTCTCTCTCTCTCTCTCTATCTCTCTCTCGCTCTCTCTCTCTCTATATATATATATATATGTACTTATCAAAAGATATGTTATAAGTAATCAAATCTCGCAATTTAAGGTGGGCAGGAAATCCAGCGAAAAATGAATAAACTTGAACCTCGTTCAAGGTATTGGCTGGCAAGCCCTATGGAAAGATAACGGTGGAATATACTACAAGGGGCATATATGGAAGAGGATTGTTAGTATTGACCTGAAAGAGATATGGGTGTAATGAGGGGGACTGGATAGAACTAGCTCAAGATAGGGATAGGGTGTAATGATGTGGACTGGATAGAACTAGCTCAAGATATGGATAGTGTGTAATGAAGTGGACTAGATATAACTAGCTCATGATAGGGGTAGGGTTTAATGAGGAGGACTAGATATTAACAAGCTCAAGATAGGGATAAGGTGTAGTGAGATGAACTGTATAGAACTATTTCAAAATAGGGATATGGTGTTTTGAAGTGGACTAGATATAACTGGCTCAAGATAGGGGTAGGGCTTAATTAGGTGGACTAGATATTAACAAGCTCAAGACAGGAATAAGGTGTAGTGAGATGAACTGTATAGAACTATTTCAAAATAGGGATATGGTGTTTTGAAGTGGACTAGATATAACTGGCTCAAGATAGGGATAGTGTGTAATGAGGTAGACTGGATAGTACTAGTTCAAGATAGAGACATGTTGTTATGAAGTGGACTGGATATTTATGTGGAGAGTTCTTTTGTACGCTTGTTAATGATCTTTCAATTTCCTAATTCATTAGACTGAGTAAATGCTTGCTTTTTAATAGGTTATAATTACCTTTTGTACGAGTACCTTTATGTGATAGGTTTACACGATCAAATTTAAATTTCTATTGTTTTGCATCGTCAACACTGTTGATTCAGTAAATCAACTATTGGCATCAAAAGCACAGACCACGAGTTATGTGTAGTATTAATAAAATGATAGTTCCGTAAATCCGATGAAGCCACACATCCATCACAGATTCTGTCTTTAACAATGGTTTAAGAAAAACTTAAATCACGGAACGATTCCTTGGTAGCACGGTGTTAATGGTATTGTCAAGGTAAACCAAATATCCCCAGTTTGATTAACGTGACTACGTGTCATTTTTAACAACTATATTTGCATAATTTTTACCCTATATTAGATTACTTTTAAAATAATACATAAATCTTAAGATATGAACTATTTTACATTATCTGCATGTTTGGACATCAGAAACTTTTCAAATACTTTCAGAATACTATTTTTAAAATTAAGAACTCTTACAAAAGGCTAAAATAAAGATAATCTTTTTTTCCCCCACAGGTTATTGGCTGATACATTGTCACATTGATATGCACATGGCGGCTGGAATGAAGTTCGTAGTTAATGTAGGGACAAAAGAGGATTTACCTCCTGTACCCAAAGATTTCCCAAAATGTGGAAGATATTTGCCTCCTATAGAACTATGTCCATACTAATGGATTCATAACAGTACATTTTAAATATTATTCTTATTTAATTCTTAATTTCTTGTTTATTGTTTTCAATAGGTTAGAAACAAATTTAAATTTATTAACTTTATAATTTTTCTAGTAATTGTGTTTAATAGCATAATATTATACATTAGTTCAATTGGTATCTTGTAGCTACTGGTCTAAAGACTCCAAGTTTGACTCTCAGCATGAGAAAGAAATTTCCTACATAAAAATAGTGTTTTCCCTTTCATATTATAAATTATCGACCTATAAGATTGGTTTCATGTTTGTTATGGATTTAGTTTATTCTCATATTTGTTTTGTGCTATAATTAATCTATTGAAAATTATATCAAATAAAATAAAATACCAGTATATATTTTTGCATTCAATAAACTTATGATTATGTATTTGATTTTCACTTAATTATTTGAATATTAATAATATATATAATAACCAGTAAAATTCACAACCCAAGTTCCAGACACAATATAAAAATATAAAGAATTATTATTATAAATTAACCATTTTTAATATAAAGGCTTACATTTTAATATGTTTAAATATATAAACTATGGCGTTTTCAACAAAATGGATTATTAATGTATAGTTTTATGTATTAATCTTTATTGTGAATTTTAATAAATACATTTTGGCATGTTTAATAATATGTGATTTATTAAGCATATGATAATATTAAAAAGTATTCTATTAATTTAGGAAACCTAATTTTTAAAACGCCTCTGATATATTGTGTTGTGTTTTATTAAATATATATTATGTTGTATTTAACATATGAACATATAAATCGAGGTAGGGACTGAATTCTGAAGATATTAAGAATCGGGTTTGAATACTCGTCAGATTTACTGTGGATTATTTATTATTAATGGTGTTCTATATATAAACACAAATTAAATTAGATTTCATCTCAAACTTTACATTATTAAGTACATCGCACCCTGTATGGAAATTAGTATATAGATATATCTCAACAGGTTGGACAACTAAAACGTAATGAAACAAAATAATGATTTATCTAGAATATAAAATATTTTAGAATGGCTTTTCAAAATATATTATATATTCCTCTTGGCAATATTAATCTATCACTGACTAAGGAGTATATAAAACACTAGTGGCTCGTTGTAGGGATATCTGCAAGCCATCACGCTAAAATGTATTCAAACATTTTTTTTTTACTTTGAAAAGTTCTAAAGAATGAAGTCTCCTTCAAATTTCTAACAAAAATTTTACTCTTCAAAGACATTTTTGAATTAATTTTGATCTTTCAGTATTTAGTTTTAAGCACAAAGGAAGTTTATCTTCTTCACCCTAAGATCATAGTTTTAAAACGAACCCTCTTCCAGCTCTTTACTTATTTGTTGTACCTTACCACTTAAGTAAGACGTGATTTATTATGTTTAACCAAATATAAATATTTTATTTGCTGACATGAATAATATATAAGTCATGGTTTCCATGGTGTGTAAGCAAAAGATGAAAAGTTTAAAATTATCTGGGAAAATCTGATTTTCGTTGGAGACTACTCTTTTTACTGATATCCTTGACCCCTAAAACTTAAAAAAAACAACAATCGTTTGCCAAAATAAGATCAGCTATTTTCTCGTAATTTCAAATACCGATGATGGGCTTATGACATTATTTATAAGACCAGTGAGACATTGTAGCGATGGCTGCAGATTATTGAAATAAAATGTATTTTAAACTTTTTATGGGGAAGTGATCTATGTAATAGGCCCACACTCACTTTTTAGTTTATAGTTTACTCGGCAAAGGCTCTCATATTTTCTTGGATATTTAGGTGTCCGTTTGTATTTGAATAAAAACGTTTACTTTCTCCCTTCACGCCAGATGAGAACTTTAAAAGGAGCCCTCTCCCAGATCTATATCTATTCGTTGCACCAAACCACTCACGTAATGATCTAGCTGATATATTTAAACAAAGAGAAATAATTTATCTACTAATATATATCTACACATATATCATGGTTTCCATGGTGATATAAACAAATAATGATTTAACTGATGAACCCCTGCACACAAAGAAGGGAAAAAAATGAGAAATTTGCTAAGAAAATTGTGTTTTAGTTTTAGGCCTCTAATTTACCGGCATCACGATTTCCTAATCTTTAAAATGAGTTCTGGCCTGTCAAATTATATTCAGTCATTTTTTCGTAATTTTTATTTCTGGAAATGGGCTATGCAATTATATATAAGATATATGATAGAGAAAGTGATAAAATGTGATAGTGCAAATGAGAGTGTAAGTGTTTAAGTGTATGATTGTGTCAGTGTTTGGGTGAGTATGAAAATGAGAGTGTGGGTGTTATAAAGTGATTGTGAGGTGTGAGAAAGTGGGTTTAAGAGAATGAGAAGGAACAATTGAGAGAGATCGAGTAGGTGTGAGCAAGTTATTGCGAAGGTGTGTATAAGTGTTGTAGAGAGAAATAGTGGGAGAAGAGAAAAATTTGTGTGTGTGTGTGTGTGTGTGTGTGTGAGAGAGAGAATAATTAAAGAAGAATGCGTGATAAAGTATGTGAGTGAGAGCATGTGTGTGGGTTTGAGAAATACAGAGGGTAAAGTTTGGGAGAGGTAGTGTGTGAAAGAAATAGAAAATGTAAGGGCATAGGAGAGCGAGATAGAAAGAGAAAATTAGAACGAGAGAGATTTAGAGAAAGTTAGGGAGGGAGATTAAGCGAGAGAATGTTTAAGATAAAGTGTTAGAAAGAGAAATTGAGAAAGATAGTTTGAGAGAGAATGAGTTTATGGCGTAGGTTTAAAAGAGAATGGTTTTGAGATAGAGAGAGAGAGAGATTGAGAGAGTGAAATAAAGATTGAGATAGAGATAGTTTGAGTCAAGGAGTTTGAAAGAGTGAGATTAAGATAGAATTTGAGAAAGAGGGAGTCTGAGAGAGAGAGAAAGAGAGAGAGTGAGTACGTGTTTGAGAGATAGCGTGCGTTTGGAAGAGAACTTGGAGAGAATATAATAAACCTAATGTGAGAGAAATTGTGTAATAAAGAGTGTATGCGAGTGTAAATAGTGTGAGAGTGAGGGAAAAAGTGGGAGCAGGAGAGAATGAGAAAATATTATATTAGAGAGATTTTTTATAAAGTGTGTGTGTGGGAGGGAGATAGTGTGAAAGAGTGTGTGATAGCATGTGTGAGAGCGTGAGAGAGTCTGATAGAAAGAGAGAATGTGAATATATAGATGTGGTACTCAAATATTACGGTAATTTTAAATATAATATCCTCTAAATTAAGCATTAAAATTAAAACATAGCTTAATTTATGTATTTGTATTGTGTTACTATTTCCTAAAACGAAAAGCAAAACCCATTATTTAAATAAAATGAATATCAAAATCTATTATTTGAAAAAAATGAACACCATAAACTCATAATTAGATGATTAAAATGGCAATTTTTTTGAAAATTATTCAAGATAATTAATCTATAGTGTTTGAGCTTAAAATACATAACAGAAAATATTCAAGTATCATTTTATTACGCATGAAACAAAACATTAACAAAATTTCCACGAACTTAACATAACATTTTAACTTTCGAATTAGACTCAATATTATTGATTTAAATGCGAGTAAATGATTACAACATTCTAATATAAAATTAATGCTTTTCCAGTTTAGGATTATTTATTTAATAGAAGTGTTATTACTAACATCCAAAGAGAAGATTGTGAAGTTTGAGTTATTATTTTCTAGTCAAAGAGATATTTTATTTAATGATTTACAGGCATTTAGCAAATAACGGTTCCCATAGGGGCTAAACAAAGAATGAAAAACTGAATATTATCTGCTAAAATTGGGTTTTCGTGGAAAAATACTATTTTCTCGACATCCTGGACACCTAAGCGATAAAATGAGTGATTGACAAAACCGGTTCAGTAATATCATCATAATTCCTATAACCGGAAACGGGCTTGTAAAATAACTAAATATAAAAAATATCAGCTGGAAATTTAATTAAAACTCTAAATTAACTCTAATAAATAATCGAAATGATAGTTTTATCTTCTTCTTTTTCCTAGTTAATTTAACTGTTAAGGCCATAAAATATTAATTGAACTCCTATATATTTCTAATTTAATAGTTTGAATGAAAATAAACGTGAAATATTATTTGGAAAAAGAATTTAAATAATTTGTAAAGATTCTCTTATTACTAGCACCATATCTTACTACTCGTTCGGGCTATACGCACTCACGCTAATGTGAGATGGTAGGGTGATTGTGAGATGAAATGGAGGACCTACAGTTTAACGTGGGATCCGAAGCAAGGTGGAATACGCCTTACGCCTAGACCACCAGGTAACCTCTATAGTATCCCTAAACAAGCATTTTATGTTTTAACACACCTAAGTAATCTCAAAATAGAAAAAATATGAAAGGATTTTTTTTTTTGTGATTAACATTAATAAATACTAAGCAATTGAACATTGTGCAAGAGTCAGGTTAAACTATAATCAAAAACCACCGGGTGAAATGGATCAATACAGCTATTTCCCAATAGGAATACAAACACCATATGTATATTTGAATCGGATCTCAGAAATGACAAATGTGAAATTTTTGGTGGTTTCGAGTTAGACCCTGATCCTAATACATAATAGAAAGACACATCGTTTTGTGCTGAATTGACACATAGTCAATGTCTCTTTCACTGTTTAAAATGGCCTAAAAAATTGAGGTTAGCGAAGAAGCAATACGTATAAAAGTACTTGTGTGGTTTCTAAAGTTTAGGGAAATTTTATTTGATACGGTTAGCCATATATTTTTGAAATGAGATGGTTTTTATTTGCAGTTATATTTTTATCAGTTGAATCTATTCGTGTTGTTGAATGTTGTAGTTTTAGTGGTTAGTGTGCAGATATTTTATATTAGGTGGTTTTCGATTTTTAACTTTTTTTATTGCTTAACGCCTAAAGTTCTAAACATTATATAATATATCAAGTGATTCTGAACAAGATAGTTTTCCATCAAAAAGAATAAGAGGAGTGGTGAATGAGGTTAAGTATCAGAGAAACCTTATCAAAAATGCAAAAGTTAAAGGAATATCTTATAAATCGTATGCAGATAAAGAGGTATTGGCAAATTTTTACGATACATCTCAGTGCAAATGTGCTACTAAATGTTACGTAATGTATCCGAGGAAACAAAAAGTGATTTGTAGAACTATTGCTATTCCTTATAAATTAAGGATAAGCAAGATATATTCTCGCAGAGCCTTATTGAAACGAGGGAACCATGAAGGTAGGTTGTAAAGAAGGCAGATCCCACACAAAATTATGAAACAGGCGAAGATAAAGAAGAAGGTGGAGATCTTGAAGTAGAGTGGAACAACAACTCTGCAGGATTAAAACATAAAAAAAGAACTACTTATTTACCTACAACATGAACATTGGTGGGGAAATCCGAGAAGTATGCAAAAACAACGTTTATGAAAATATATGGTATCACTGGAAGTCGATTCCGTCGAACATGTAATCTCTTAGTTGCTGGAAAGAGTCCTCGTGGTCTTAGAGGCAAACGTCGAAGTGGCAATGCCTTCAGAGTTGAAATCTGTACTATGATTCATGATCATGTATCCAGGTGTGAAGTCAAAGAAACTTACTATGAAAGGAAGTCGATAAAATATATATATATATTCTTGACTCAACATGAAGATCATACACTAAATGCTAGTAAAAGATCATCATTAATGCACAAACAATGTTAAATATAATTACTTTCGGACTTTCGGAAGTATTTCCAAGATAGCTTTGATTACTCTTTTGGAAAACCACAAGCGGACGTATATACTAAGTGTGAAATTTTTTTATGACAAGATTAAGGATCTTAACATTAGTGACAACGTTAAAAGTATGTCACTGCATAACAGATGTTACTCAAAAGGCGTGCCAAGAAGTTCTACAATATGTTAAGATAAACATCCCTTAAGATTATGACAACATGGCACTAGCCTTTGATTATATGCAAAACCAACCACTTTCCTTAATCCCAGTACAGGAAGTGTTTTATTTTACGCCAATTGTGGCTAAATGTCTTCTGTATCCATATCTTAAAATGTAAATGAAGCAACAATCTACACATATCATGAGGGCAAAGCTATTATGTCTCCTTATGAAGTGTGCAGCTTTTTATGACACTACATTCAAATTTTACCTTCTTCAGTGAAGAAACTTTTACTATTAAGTGATGTGGCTGCCGGGCAGAATAAACACCACACTGTAGTGTGATTTTTTTCTCAATTTGTGTGAGAGTGATTGATTTGAATGTATCAACAAAAAAAATCCCAGTTCATGGTCATTCATTTCTGCCATGAGGTCGGAATTTTGGTTCTTTCAAACGAGTGATCAGAATAAAAGATTGCATCTACATACCTGAAAAGTATGAAGAACTCTTTGTACGCGACAGTATTGTAGGCAGATTTGCTATTCAGGAGGTATAAACTGACGAAATTCTCTCATTTAAAACCTTGTGGTCAACCTGCTACAAGAAGACATTCTCTGACGAGACTGCGGGTCGTGAATTTTCTAAAAATAAAAGAGAAAATTTCATGATTTAGACTTATAAGTAATTATATTACAACAATGAGAAGAAGGGAAAAGTTGCCAACAAGCTGCCTATCAGTGGGTCGATCGAAAGTACTTTTAGCCTAGCGATAACTAGAAACGCTCCTCCTCTAACATCTACTAAAGTTCACCCTAAAGGACGAGTAGTGATCAATGCAAAGAGGTTGAGGATCTTGTGAAGCATAAGGATTACATAAGAGGTCATGACAACTTCTATGAAGAGATATTCAACTGGCCCACTACCAATGCTGTGCTTGTTCGTGAATATGATATTGAAGAAGAACCGTAAATATTTAAGGAAGCCACACAACTATATTTTAAGTATTGTTTCATTATTTTTATCACATGTATTTAAAACATATGAGGAATTAATTCAACTTTACTCTGACATTTTTGAAGAAAATAACCCCAAAAAATACTTGAAATTGTGGCTTAAGGCCGAAACTACACATGTTAACTTTTTTCTCTAAGACAGCTGACAGGAATTTTATTAACTAAGTATTCAGTATATTGTATACACTTTCAATTTAAAATATATATTTTAAACCAATTTTTAGAGCTATAATTGGTGGAAATGAAACTTTTTTCCTTTTTCTTGAAAACTAAATGAAAAGTCACTTATGTCTTTTCTGAAATAACCGATTATTTTAAGCATACAAAGTAAGTTAATTTCATCAGCATTATATATGTCAATATCTTCTGGAAGGATAAATACTCCGATATGGAAATAGTGAGAGACATAAGAGATGAAGATTCAACTACGTTCACTCCGGAGTTTGAAGCATCTATATTTGCAATCGCGTTAAGTCAAAGCGCGTCCCTACAAGATTTACTGGGGCATGGGCATCCATAAATGCATGATAAGGAGTGCTCAAGCCTCCCTTATTAATCTGCAATATTTACTTCTTTTTTCTTTTAATTCATTATAAATAATAAAATTATGTATTCGAGATTTGGCTCCAATTTGCTACGAACAACTTTGAATCATCACTATCAGAGTTAAGAGATAAAAATTATAAAATGTAAATTTATTCCCATTCCCTCTGAAGCAGATTTTTTTTCCATTTAGTTCTGTTCACTAAACTTATGAAAAATAAATGTTACCGTTTAATGGGTTAAATCACAGCAAGATTGTATTTTTGTTGATATTTCAAAAACTTTCATGTTGTTGGGAAATCTGAATCATGAAATTTATACAACTAGCTCAGATATATGTTCAGATGCTCTAAAACTCCCTCCCACTTAATTAAGTTGCGGAAATTGTCTCTAAAGAGGGCCAGGGACTGGGGGTGTGAGTTGGGAATGCCACACCCATAACATATGGGACTCCAATTTGCCCCACACTAAGAGTATCCACATTGGTGCCTTTGTTCCTGGTTGACCTGTACCAAAAGATTATTTGCGTCTTCAGTAGCTGCTTATGATTTCCAGAGTCATTTTAGAGTTTCCTGACGAATTATTCTAGTTTTATGTAAGAGAAATATAGATCATGTATGTTTTTTTCTAGCAGAAGTGGCTGTTTAGCTCACAAAAACAGTTAATATTAAAAAAAAGTATTTTGGTGAAACAGAAATTATTTAATTCTTTAGTCAAATTATTAGATCAAGAAATTAAATCAATTTAGTCAAATGAAACAATAAAAATTAAGATTATAACAAGGAATTAATTTATTCAAAGAAAAATGGTTAAATCAAGAAATTAAATCAATTACACACACATAAAATCACATTCCTAAAAATCACCTCGGTGATTGTTAAAGTGCAAAAAATTGAATTCATAAATTGTAAAAACGGTTGATTTGTGCAAGATACTACAAATCAGTAACAGAGTATTTTAAAGAATTAACTGAAAAACTTTAAAAAAAAGTTTAGATTGTCAAACGACTATATTGGAGCTACTACTTTATTACTTAGCACCGCCTCTTACTACGCGTTCGGGTTATATGCTCTAAGTAATAATTACGCTAATGGATTAGGAATTGGGAAAGTTGAATTAGAGGAAGTGAGCCCGCATTTGCGTGGAGGTAGAGTGGAAAACTATTTAGGAAAATCCACCCCTAGTTCACCCTACCGAGATTCGAACCTCGATATCCCCGTCCTCAGCAGTCGAGCTCAACACGACAAGCACGTTAGCCAACTATGCTACCGAGGCTAGTGGTGCTACTAGCTATAGTGGCTACTATCGATAGTGTACGATAGTGAAGACTATCAATAATTTTGAGAGTGCTCTGGATGGTCCCCCATACATAGCCAGTAATCTTCTGGCGTTAATAAAGGTAAGCGCAAGGGTCAGTCGTTCCAAAATAGTAAACTGAGATATTTGAGCAATCTAATGTGAATATGACACTAGACTTTTTTTTTTCCTTTTCAACAACCCTTACACAAAACCTAAACGTCCAGTTTTCAATATGATAACCTGAAATAGAAAGCTCAAATTGAAACAATGATACATTTCTTGAATACGGAGTGAATCGGTTACTCTAATCTCAATGAACAGACATGAATTCGAATGAATTATGCTGTCGTTCTTTAAGAATAAACTTCTAGATCTGAATTGTGAGAAAGATAAGATAACAAATTCGAGGTTAGTGACAAAACCATGGACCAATTGAAGTTTTAAGTAAAGTTTATCTGGGCTTTAATCAACTTTTGTCTTAAAGACACCAAAACTGGAATCCCATCATCCAGATAGAGAAGGAAATGATATTTGAAATGGCCACATTCAGCCATTAGAGCAATCATTTAGAAAACCTCTTCAAAATTAACTGAAGGTTATCCTTGAAGACTTCCAAATCTGCGGTTTCAGGGATCACTAGCTAAACTTCTTGACAATATTTGAGATAACTGCAGAACCTTCGAAGTAATATTCGGTCTTCCATATCTCTTAGATTTACTAGGGCATAGCTTCCAAAAGTGCTGTAATTTTTCTAAAACAAATATAGTATCATTATATACTTTGGATACACTCTGGACCACATCTAGTGGAGCAAAGGAAGCAATTTCCTCGAGGCCTAACATTCAATGGGGCCACATCTCCCGCAAATAATCTTAAATTCAATCACAGTTGTTATTACAGGGTGCGGCAGAGAAATTTACTTTCTCGAAAAATCCACCAATTGCAAGGGATGAAGGTAGGGAGCTGGGAGGAGATGCATCCAAGAGGGTAGGTCCTCAATTTTTGTTTTCCCCACAGCCAGTCCCGATCATGCTTTTGACGAGAGAGCATTGCACGTTCGCCGTTGAGGCATACTTTTATAATGGCCGCTCCATTATCGCCACCCAACGTGCCTTTTGAGCGAGCTTCAATATTCCTCCTCGCAGACCAATCCCTTGCCGGAATTTGATTCTTTCGTAAGTTAACGCATTTCAGGAGACTGGCAGCGTCGTTAAACGCAGACTAGGAACTGTAAGAACGTTCAGGACTCCGGAAAATGTTGAGAGAGTGAGAAAGTCATTTTTGCAGTCACCCCGCCGTTCTGCTCGCAAACATGCAGCTGATCTGAGGCTTTCTGACCAAACTGTGAGACGAATCCTTAACAACGAACTCAAACTTCATCCGTACAAACTGGCTGTTATGCAGGAGTTGACTAACCGCGATTTAGTGGCACGCCAAACTGCGTGTGAAGCTCTCCTTTGAACCCTTCCCTACGACACGGTAACGTTCTTCAGCGACGAGGCTCTCTTACACCTTTACGGCTGTGTCAACAAACAGAACATGCGCTACTGGAGTGATGAATATCCATGTCAACTTCACCAAACCCCTCTCATTGTGAGCGTGTTACCGTTTGGTGCGCAATTTCGTCGGTCAGGATCATTGGTCCTTATTTGAGGAAAACAAGCGCACTGTCACAGTGAATGCAGCTCGATACAGGGAGATGACCGAAGAATTTTTCCTTCCACATCTGGAAGAAATGAACGTCGGGGATGTATGGTTTCAACAAGACGGAGCCACGGCCCACACAGCACGGGCCTCGATGGAATTGTTGAGGGTACTCTTCCCTGGCCGCCTCATCTCTCTCAGAGGCGATCTCCCTTGGCTTGCGCGCGCTCCAGATTTGGCTCCATGTGACTTCTTCCTTTGGGGTTATTTGAAGTCTATCGTTTACAACGATCAACCACGCACCCTAGCTCACCTGAAGACAAACATTCGGAATGCCATCGCCGAAATACCGGTGGACATGCGTCAATAAAATATGAGAAACTATTAAGTTACATAAGTACAGAGTACGTAGCGTATCAATATATTATAACAATTTGATGCTAAAACTGAAAAACTGCCGTACAAAGGGAGGCCTCTGATTAGTTTTCCCTGGGCCTCACATTTTCTTAAAACGGCCCTGGCTAAACTCTACGGAAACTGGGTCATATAAAAGAAATATCCTGTTTGCAATATCCTACAACCACCTCCAAACTAACTGCAAGTCTAGTGTAGGAAATATTATCTTCTTTATCCTTTCACTCCCTTGATTATACTCATCGAATGCTTCTGAGTGAACCCAAAGTATTGTGTATATAATATATTATATTATCTCTTACTTCCCTATACTAGGATACATGGTTTTAGGTAACAGCGAAACTTAAGAAATGATTGTAATATCCTCTTTATATATTTCTCTCTTTGGTCTAGACAAGGTGTCAGCTAATGAAGGAATAGAAAATTTTTCTCCCCCTTAGCTAACTAATAGCAAACACTCTTAATAACTATTTTTGCACCGCCTCTTACTATCCTATTGGGGTGTAGGATACGTTAAAAGACTAATTATTCTAATATGTTTGGGATGAGGAAGGATGGATATGGAGGAACTGTAGCAACTTTTATGTGGAATAAGAGTGGGAAACAATTTAGGAAAAACCACACTCGGTATCTCTCAGTTATCAACAGCCTTGCATAATGCGGGAGTGACACCTTAGGCCATGTGGTCAACATTAAAAGTTTAAGCCCTTTGTTCAGTTGGGGATAACTATAGATTTTTGAGGAGTAAATACAAACATATTTCTTTGCGGCCAACATCGACAGTATTTCTTTATTTTATTGGTGTTATTTTATAGGTATTGATAATATCTACCAAATGTGATAGCTTCAAATAAAATGACTTGAAGTATGAATATATTAAAATGGTTTTAGTAACTTTAGTAACTAACTTCTACTGTTATTGTTATTATTATTATTAGCACCGCGTCTTACTACCCGTTCAGGTTATACGCACTTACGCTAATGTGTGATGGTAGGTTGATTGTGAGATTAAATGGAGGACCTACAGTTTAACGTGGAATCTCGAACCACGGTGGAGGCCTGGCATTCCCCACATTCACAAGATGTCATGTCAGAGGTGAAGGAAGGGTTAGGTAATCAGATAAATCTGTGCCGGGACCGAGGATTGAACCCCGGCTGCCAGCCTAGAAGTCTGACACCTTACCCCTAGACCGCCAGGTCACCGACCATTTATAATTAAATTTGTCGTATTTAAAGAAATGACAAAGACCCAATGTTTTAAACTAAGTTGGCAATGCCTCCTCAAGATAGGCCTGCTCAACACCTTTCAAGTTTGAAGCCTAGTGTAGCTAACCTTCCACCATCGAGTACCCTCTAAAATCCCTTACAAGTGTCACCTTTCATGTGACGATATCCGCAAATAGGCGGAGAGTCATGGCCGGTTATATTGCGTTAACAAGTAAAATCTAACCTCAAGCTACGACGTCACAAAAGCTTCCCCCTCCCTCCAACAATTTACGAAGTTCATTACAACCTAACTCCATTATGCATGGGGACTGAAGGACGTTATTTGAATTGGTGATCTTAAGAGGCCCTGTTGTAATGGTCAATGTATACAAAGAGTCACTATCAATGGACAGAACTTAATAACAAGTAAATATAAATTTTTACGATTTGTGTGTGCTCAAGGTCTTATCACACCAAAATTTTCATTTGAAGTATCTTATACGGCAGCTATAAAAGTTACTACTGTCCAATTTTAATATTAATTGCCTTATACGATAGCTATAAAAGCTATTACAGTATAATTTTTACAAGAATAACCTTATACTTGACCAATAAAAGTCACTCCTGTTCAATTGTAATGGGAAAAACATTATCTGACCTAGAGAATAAAAACTATAGTCGTTATTTAATAAGAATAGAATTATGTGGCTACTATTTATATGTTATTTTTGATAAAAAAATACTTATAATATAAATTTGATATTCAGTTGACTCGGTTTTTCAAATACGTAATTACGTTGACATCTTTAATGTTTTTTTATACCATAAAAACACTTAAAATCTCGAATATTAATTATTTATTTACAATTAAAATATATATTGTATATATAATCCACTTACCTTAATTTCACTATATTAAATTTTATTTATTTATTTTGATTCAAAATCTGCCAACCTGACATGATTTTTGGTTGTTAGTTAATTTAACTCTATCTGTTTTAGATAATGGTTTATTTCAGAACTATTATGATCTTAATTAATTTTATGTTCTCTAACGCTTATAGCATATGGCTGTCATTTGAAGAAATAATTGCCCCTCGCGGAAGAGATAATCCTCGTTTGGATTTTGGTGCCAAATTTAAATTAATTTTAAAAATGGTTTATGTTTATTTGTCAAATTATAATATTATGTTATTTTTATAATAATACTTTCACTGTCTAAAAAGCTAGGACATTTTTTTGTTATGAATCTCGGCAACTAGTTTTCTCATAGGCTGGAAATTAATTTAAATAATTGTTACGGGTCTCCACACGGACTTTCTCGCTCTATTGTTTAAAAATAGAGATATTTGCTCAAAACTCGTAAAATATGTGAAACTAAATAATATACACTAGCAAACACAAACATTAATTGTACTATGCTTATGTAAATTATTTTGTGTCTCTGTTTTACATTTTAAAATTTTATTTTTAATTAATTAATGTCCACATTTGTATGTGTGGACCGATAAAAAAAAGATCAATATTGGGTTCACAAGGGTCATGACTTCGTACTAAAAGTTCAAATTCCATTAAAATATCCGGCACTTTATTAGGTGTTGCAAATCTTCTTGCAATCAAATAGCTATTAAATTTCTCCTTTATAAATTTTGACAAATAAAAAATGTAAATATTTACTATTGAGTCTAAAATGGAAATAGGTCAATGTTGTACAATCATTTCTTCTAAGAAGTTTAAGAAAAAACAACTTAAGCCTTTGAAAGACTTACTTAAATTTAATTACTCTATGGCATTAGAGAATTATTGCTTTAAAATTTAGGTAGTAACGCTTAACATCAAAAGATCACAAAATTGTATTAATATATTTACTAATATCTCAGAAACTGTTGGTTTTATAAAAATATATTTCGAATAAAAGTTTTTTATTTTTAGTAGTACAACAATCTTTCTATGAAATGTTATTTAGCATCTCAAATAGTTGCGGAAATACGGAATTATCTGCTTCTGTAAAGTATCCTAAAAGCAATTTTCATGGTAAAATGAAAATAACCAGATTATTAATATTCTTAATCAACGCCCAGATACGAATTTTAATCCAAGTCGTTAGGACCAATTTTGAGAAAATAGATTTATTCTTTTTTTGCCTCATACTAAACTACTCTTAATATTAAGTTTAAAGAGGCACAAAGACAGAGGGCATTGCGAAGACAACTTTTTAGGGTTTGGGGGTTCATGAGACGTCGACATCCATTAACATTTCAGGCTAGATGTTTTATATGGTCGTAATAATTTACCTTTTGTTTTCTAAAAGTTAATATATATATATATATATATATTTGCGTATGGATTGAAATTTATTGGTTTTATAAAAATATACTTCAAATAAAATATTTGTATTATAAATAGAACTACATATTAAAATGATAATTAATCTCATATCTCAAATAGTTTAGGAGATATTATTTAAAAGAAAGCTAATTTACCTATCAGACTAGAGCCCTTAAGGTCATTTTACCGAAATATTGAGTGTAGACATTTTGTTTAAAGTGTTTAGAAATGAAATTTAATCAATATCATTAGAGCCGATTTTGAGAAAATTGACTTTTTCTTTTTTTGCCCTTCAGTAAACTATCCTTAATTTTAGGTTTAGATATCCAATTCCAAAAATCCCTCGGGGCAACAATAAGGAAACCCATATACTAAATTTAAGCTTTATTGGTAAAATATTTAAGGCTCTAGTTGGAGGTACAGACAGACGGAAATTCGAAAACCACTTTTTTTTTATTCTGGCGGTCATGAAAGGTCAATATTCATCAAAATCTTGATTTCGATTTTTTTGATGACCACAATACTTTCTCTACTTGTATGATAGTCAGCAAGTAAAAAGGAAATCGTGTTTTTGGATTGTTAATGTTTTAGTTATATTGACTCGGAAAAAAATTGTAATAAAGATAAGGAAGGACCCAATTTGGGCCGTCCTTAAATATTGAATTTAATATAGTGAGTTATCGTTTTCAGCAATAAAAACTGTGTCAAAAGTAAAGGCTGAACTTCAAGAAAGGATAAAATTTAATTTTAATGAATATATTATAAAATACAAGCCCCTAAAAAGAAAAAGATTAAATTTCTACCAGAGACCCTCAGTCTACATTATTGGGTGAGATATAACTTATCATCTATCTTCATCCTGTTAGTAGGGGTTTGAATTATATTTTTTAAGAAATAAACATTTTAACATGCATTACAAATATTCCAAACCTGCTGTTATTATATCCAAAAAATATCTATCTATCATAATTAATATTTATTATTGTGTCATCACAATTCAAGTAAGAATCTTACATCTTTAAGTATTGCTTAGCAATAATTTTATTGATTTTATATCCCCGGTCCCGGCACAGACTTATCTGATTACCAAACCCTTCCTACACCTCTGACAAGACATCTTGTGAATGTGGGGAATGCCAGGCCTCCACCGTGGTTCGGATTCCACGTTAGACTGAAGGTCCTCCATTTCGTCTCACAACCACCCTACCATTACATATTAGCGTAAGTGCGTACAAAAAGAATGGGTAGTAAGACTCAGTGATAATAATAATTATTATTATTATTTTATAACATAGGAGGCATGCATTATTAAGTAGGGTTATTTAATTTTAGTTTTTTCTTCAACAATAGTTACAAACACACTATAAATATAATTATGTAATTTATTGATACTATTAATTATCATTTTATTTGGAACATTTCATTCCATTTATAGATGGTTTCTAAAGGGTGGATGTCCATGTGAATAATAATAAACTTAGGTAAAGTCCAGGGGTTTTGACAGAAGTTTTTTTTTCGTATTACCGCTGAGCATTTTCTGGGGATAGATTCATCTAATAAAAAAATCTACCTAAGAAAGTAAGAGGGGTTGGTATTTGGCGCTCAATAATATACCAATATATATATATATATATTGGCAATAATATAATTTAATATATAATTTTTAAATTTATTAGCTATAAATAACCTTTACTGACACAAAATTAAATAGACCATTTTCCAAGTAATAATAAGTGAGAAAATGTGAATCAATGATATCAATTTTTAAAGATATACAATATACAATAATTTTTAATAAACTATAATAATATGTCGTGTCTGGGCTCTAGGTAAATCGTAGCCCCGTAGTGGAAAGATTGGTCAGTACTATTGTACCGTTTCCCAGGGATGCCCAAATGTACTAATCGTACTTCGTTTACATGTCCTTATGAGATGATATGATGGTGATAGTGAATATGAGAGTGATAGTGATATTATAAGGGTGATTGTGAGTATGGTTGTGTAGAACCAGTAGAAATTATTAAAACTTACTTAAGCCTCCTTGGCCCTGGTGACCATTGGGGTGATTCCCCTTTCATGAAAATTACCAGCTGGGATCAGAGCCCAGGACCCCTAGGCTTGTAGCAGGGTGAACTAACCATTAAACAATGAGGGCTTAGTAAATTAGTAAAACATCCCTTATCAATATTGATCACAATATAGTTTGTTTTGTTTTTTACAAAAGGTTTTCCAAAGAAAAATTGGATTCTGCTCATCCAGTTTATTCAAATAACTACGTTAATAGGGAACGCAAGTTTCAAGGAAACTTACCACCACTAGCTTGATGGGAGGGTTTAACACAATTTAAGAATCACTACCCAAGTATACCTGTCCTGTCTAAGATTCAAACCTCTCTGTCACCTGTAGACATAGATCGATCAGCCTTACGCCTTTAACTGCGTGTCCCACTGATGTGGGTTTCCTAATTTAATCAATAATATAATATTTAGCACCGCGTCTTACTACCTGTTTGGGTTATACGCTTTAAGTACTAATTACGCTAATGGATTAGGAATTGGGAAGGATGAATTAGAGGAAGTTAACCCGCATTTGCGTGGAGGGAGAGTGGAAAACCATTTAGGAAAAACCACCCCCAGTTCACCCGACCGGGATTTGAACCTCGATCTCCCCGTCCTCAGCAGTGGAGCTCAACACGACTAGCACCTTAGCCAACTACGCCACATAGGCGAGTCCCTAATTTAATGGTTAATTCAAATCTTTAACAAAATTTGTTTTGTCAACTATTCATATTCTATTCATGGGCCTACACTAATTAGGATTATATATTGTAGAGACTACGATGGTATAATTAATAATTAATTGTAGCGTCATTTGCGTAGATTATTATTATTATTAATATTATTATTAGCACCGCATCTTACCACCCGTTCGGTTTTATATGCACTTACGCTAATGTGTAATGGTAGGGTGATTGTGAGATGAAATGGAGGACCTACAGTTTAACGTGAAATCTGAACCACGTTGGAGGCCTACCATTCCCCACATTCACGAGATGTCTTGTCGGAGCATTTGCGTGGATTTAGATTAAAATATATTAATTATAAGTCACCCGTTGAATACCCAACCAGGATTCTAACCTTGATAGCACTGTCACCAGTAATCTAGTCCTAACATTATTAGGGGGAGTTGGAGGGGGGCGTGAGAAAAGGCCAGTTATTTTGCAAATTTTAGAGCAAAATACCTTTTTATCCAAAATAAATATAATATTAATCCTGTAGCAACGTTTAGGAATTATATTCAACTGGTGATATCAAAAGTTGTCAAATGTCTGTCAAGGATGTCCTTGAATTTAACAACAACTTTTTTATCTTCATTTAATAAGTTAATCATATAAGAACTCTATGCTTATGACAGATATTTTAGAACTACTATTGCTATCACCATTTGTAAAAAAAAAAAATCTATTTGAAAAATACTTCATTCATCGTGTAAAAAAAAAGTTGTTATATATGCTTAAAGAACACTGACCTTTTGTCAAGCCCCTTACACTCACACATTTCGAAACTAGAGAAGTTTAATCCAAGTCTAAAAGGACAAAATATGGTTTGCTGGTGATGCTTTAGAAAACTACCATTTGTATATTTATTTCATTTGTTTCCTAGTTTTGGTAGGGTCTGACTCCAATTATTTTCCTTCACAACATACTGTACAATCGTACATATTCTATTATATATTTAAAACGTTTTTTCCCATATTCTTTCAATCCATCTTGGTTATCCACATTTAATTTCATCTAAAAGGGAGTTTGAATTTAGAGAAAATCTAAATATGTTTGCTTGGAGGTAAAAGGGAGACACCGTTTAGGAAATATCACCCCCAATAAATCTAGTCGACAGACAAGAAAAAACAGACTCTCAACCTTAAAGGGGTTTCACTGCGCTCTTTTTTTTGCCAGCTTGAGTCTTTTAACACTGGACTTCGCTAGTGTCACTGATGGGTGATAATAGGACATACCCCAACGATCCTAGTGGAAAAGGACTCAAGATGCCAAAAGGAGCGTAACCGTTTTAACCTGGAGTTTGAGTGACTAAATATTTTATTTGCAAGTGACCTAGCTCAAAAATACCTGTGAGTTTTGTTTCTAATCTCTGTCAGGTGTACTAACGTTGTGTTTTTGTTAAGGAGGGCATACTAAGTAATAATTCAACCTAACTCGTACCTAACTAGTTAATGTATAGAGTTAATGTGTGTAAAATCGTAATGAGTAGTAAAACTTAATACAGTCAACCTCGTTTTTCTTGGGGTTTTCTCGCCTCAGAACAATATGTTATTATGTTCAAACCCAGTCGAGGTTGACGGATTTTTTTTTTAGCGATAAAACATCGGTATCATAACATTCTTCAGAGGGGAAGTATACACTTTGGTCCAATGTCAACTGAGGTATGTAAGAGAACACTTAATGTTATGTGAAAAGACGTGTCCTTGAAAATTGGTAGACCCTTTTGTTCTTGCTCCAAGGAAAGCCTGGTGTGCTTATATGTTCATTCGGTTCAGAAAGTGCTATTTAAATAACCCATATAGATAAAAAAAATAAAAATACAATGCTATACAATTTTCTTTTACATATTGATTTGTACATAACACTGGGCCTTATTTAAAGAAGATATCCTTGCAAAAGAATTTTATAAATTAATAGAAATCTTTAAAATGTAATAACATTTATTTTACAAATCAGAAACTAAATTAAAACAGTAAATGAATCTAATTTTAAGGATTAACCATAATAAGTGAAGACAAATGTTCATCTAATAATAAAAATACTGTCTCTGGCCAGTGACTATTCATTGTGAAGACCTAGGTGCCGACGGGAGGTTACAATTAGAATGGTCCTGAAAGAGATGGGGTGTAACGAGATATACTGGATAGAACTAGCTAAAGATAGGGAAATGGTTTAAGGAGTTGGACTGTATAGATCTATCTCAAGATATGGTGTAATGAGGTGGTCTGTATAAAATGAGCTTAAGACAGGGATAGGATGTAATGAGGTGGACTGGATGGAACAAGTCTAGATAGGGAAAGGTTGTAATAATCTTGACTGGACTGAGCTAGTTCAAGCTAGAGAGATTGGGATGTATTGAGGTGGACTGGATATAATTCGCTTGAAATAGTGATAAGTGACGTACTTTGATAAGAAATGAATTGAACTTTATAGTTCCTATTGCCAAATATTAAGTAAGTATCTATGAATATTATAAAATATGTGTTAAATATTTTTGTTAAAATAATACAAATAGCTAGAGGGATCAGTTATATAAACGAAAGTCTTCCTAAGGTTTCTGAAGACCTTTATCGTTCCTGGAATCTGTTTGTGAATCATCTGCTCGTGATTTTCAAGCCCTTCAAACAAGTATACAGCATGTCGCACCTTTAGAAAGAGGTCTTTGAGTCAGTGAGCTGTTCCAGAAGGTGAGTTGATAAAATACAGAAGGAAGGGAACTCACGGTATCAGCGCATTCCGTTAATGTTACCAAATGGAGGCGTGGATATTCTTCCATCTAGCTCTCTCTCTCTCATACACACACAGTTTGAGAGCATCAAGGAGATTTGTCAAAAGATGCTGATTGGCGGTTACAATTGACAAAAGACCTCGGCTTCTTCTTGAACACAAAAGGAACTAATCTTGTTCAGTCGTCTCTAGCTAGAGGGTGAGATGTAGGAAGGGCTGTTTCCTCTCCAAATCCTAATTTTCAAACAAACGGTGCTTATTTCTTCTAAATGGAATAAGGGGAAGATCAATTAGGTGTAACCTGTATCGATGAACATTTTTATGAATGAAAATTCTCTTATTTCCTAAATTAGTTTCAAGCTACGTTGGTTAAAACTTCTATCTATGTCTATTATATATTTAACCACGGACTATCACTAAAAGCATAAAATGAGAACTGGCGCTGTTGTATTTTTGCAGCATTCTATTATGTTCTAATTAATAATCAAAAATACAGACTTTAATACGTAATATTATTATTGAAGTAATATTAAATAAATATTTGAATATTACTTTTTTTTTGTAAATTTTATTAAAATAATAAAAGTAAAGTGATATTAAAATTTTACAAAAACATCGCTTATTATTAGAAAAAAAATTTACAACATAATTTAAGGCATTATTTTTTATTTTACTATAGTAAAAACATACCGATAATTTAATTTTATATTATTACTGTATTATTTTACTACTACATTTAATTCACTAAAACTTTATTGATCAACCGCTTTGCTCCAGTTTCACTTATATTTATGTTGAAAAAACTTTTCTTAATCTAGTTACTTCCTTCAATTCGTATTTTTATATATAATAGCAACCGATCGCGAATAACGACATCAAACTAAAGCAACGCGATATAACTTTCATGCACGTGACATAGCTTGCACGAATTAGGAAATGTTAATATACGGTGGCAATGGGCAAAACGTATGACATCATGACTGGCGTCGTTGGGTATTCGCAACATTCCTGTATGGCGCCAGTTAAAACTCCTGTATCTCAGAAAATTAATTTAAAACAAATCTTTGATGACATACTAAGCAGCAAGAACTAATTGAGAAACACTTGGACAAGATACGACGTAAAAATATATCACAGCTGATGTGAGAATACAACAAAGCAAGTCACAGGACGAGAGTTTAGAAGGGGTGAGATTCTATGGTTATAACATTTACACACTAAATTGTTTAAGGTGTAACTTTAGCAATTGACTGGTTTAACGATGAAGGGTAGAGTAAGGTTTGAATCCCAGTCAAATTATGAACATTTGTTTTTTCTCAAATGATTTAATAATCTCTCTCATACCAAATATATATACTCTTGCTCCTTGTCCTAAAACATTAGATATTTTAGTCCATATGAGTAGAATATAAATGGATAGTGAGACGTTATGAACCAATTTTGTAGTTACAGTACAGTTACAGTAGTTACAGTTTCTTCGGTCTAGGGGTAAGGTGTCCGACTTCTGTGCTGGCGGCCGGGGTTCAATCCTCTGTCCCGTCACAGATTTATCTGATCACCAAACTCTTCCTTCACCTCTGACAAGACACCTTTTGAATGTGGGGAATAACAGGGCTCCACCGTGGTTCGGATTCCACGTTAAACTGTAGGTCCTCCATTTTAATCTCACAATCACCCTACCATTACACATTAGCGTAAGTGCGTATAACCCGAACGGGTAGTAAGACGTGGTGATGATAATAATAATAATAATAATAATAATAATAATAATAATAATACAGTTTCTTGGTCAACTAACCTAATACTAACTTTAGTGGCCACGTGGTCTATCGCACTGCTTTTGCAGTAGAATAGATTGCCGATGACGGGGAGATCGAGGTTTGAATCTCGATCAGATATACTATGGTTGTTTTTTTTCTAAATGGTATTACCATCTCCCTCCAAGCAAATGTGAACACATTTCCTATAAATAGAACCATCCTACTCGTTAAAACCTCTATTGTAATAAGTACATTAGTGTAGACCTACAACTTTAACACGTAGCAAGTCTCGGTGCTACAAATATATAATTTAAATTAATATAATTGTAATCCCCTTCATATGGCAAGTAAAATATTTGCGATAATTTTCTACATGCATGTTTATATTCATTGAAGTATTGTAGGGATTGAAATTGAAGTGATATTTTAAATCGGTGCACACCATAAGTGGCATCATTATAATATACATTATAAAATAGCTATATCAGTCAAACATGGCATTTAGCTGGAGATATATTTATCTATGAATATGTTTAATATTTTTTTATCTCTAGACTCCAGTTAACTCTCAATGTTTGTTGAATTCCAAAATGAGTTCTAGACAAACTCAAATGAGCATATTCGTATGATAACCACAATATGATATTACTAGATGTAATTTTCATGATGCTAACAATTTAAATGTCTAGAGAATTTTGATTGATTTGTAGTCACGAATAGTCACAGTTCTTTAGATCTGTAAGTGAGAATATTGGCATATTTATTCTGGAATTTGTAGCTAATTCGATTTAAGTAAATGATATTACAAAGTTGTTGATAAATCAATTAATTTTTAAATCAGAATCGGCTTAAAAAAAATTGTAAATATACAATTCTTAAGTTTATTTTTCCAAGGGAAACCAACCTAATGTATTACTCATGCGAAACCTATCTATAAATTTTTTTAAAGCAACTTAAAAATTATCTATCATAAATACACCCTAAATCTATGTATGTATGTATATATTTATGCATGTATGTATGTAGGCATGCATCTATATATGTATGTATGTATATTTATGTATGTATGTACAGCTTAATTTTATTTGAAAATTGCTTTTCAATGATTTAAAACACTCACTCAGATCTATCCATTTTTAACCAAACAGCTAGAGCCATTTTTCAATATTGTTTTAATTAAAGAAATAGAGTATACATTAAATTTAACTAAATTGATGAATAATAACACAACTATTATATTTTACAGAACAATATTCAGATACCCATTATGAATCAAATGGATAAATAAAAATCAGAATTTATTTTAATGTTGGCTACCTCTTAAGTCATCTATTCAGTGATAAAAAATATGGTAAAATATTTGTCACTAAAAATACTTCTTATATTTATGTTTAAAAATAAATAAGGATCAGTTTTATTTAAATTTAGATTAAAATCTAGTAATCAAGCAACTACCCCTTTAGGTCTATACCTAAATTTTGACTGTCAAAGGTCAGCTGTGAGCTGTCAGTCAGCACCAAAGAAGCCATGGGGCTACTGTATTTGTTTCCGAATTTAATTATTTTTAACATTTAACATTCTGTCTGAGTATCTTAACACTGGATTTGAACCATAACTTATTGGGATTTTTATTCTTTAGTCCTGATGATGGCGCCGATGTAGCGTCTAAACATGTCGTGAACCTTGGCTGGAATGTACCAGCATTTAAGTCAAAGGGAGCAAGGGTATTAAAACCAGATAAGAATAGAATTAAATTTATTTTAGTTCATATTAACCTAAAATCTTACATCATTTTCAATAAAGGTTAGATTCATAAACTACTACTATTCTAACACTTATATAATCTGTCCCACTTACGCCAATTGTCACACTTGACTTAAACTTATAAGTTTATATTATATTATTTTAATGTAATATATATATATATGTATATATATATATATATGTGAATTAGATTAATTCAAAGTGTTTTTAACGCTTTCATATTGTGGTAAAAATATAGTGAAGTTACCTAATATTCAATCAATTTCTACTCTTTTCAATGTCCATATCTTTTGCTTTAGTTTATCTTTGAAACTTTATACTGAATTCCAAATTTCAATTCTGTTCCACATTGAATTCTAAGATTATATTAAAAAGTTGTTTCCTTACTACATTTCATTATGTTTTTCAAGAATCTCTCCATCCACCTTGGCCCAGTCCTATTATCTCTCCTCCACACTCCTCCTTATGTAACAATACAATGCTTTGTATTGCACAATTACTCCCCACCTAACCTAATATGACTAATAAAATATCCAAGATACATACTACCAACCCCCAGAAATAACCCCTAGAAACCTATAATAGTATTCTTCTCTATTATAGCCCTATCTAGCCCCAACCATTACTCAAAGCCAGCATTCAGAAAAATCAATTATAAACAGTGAAGTTAAATAACTGTTCAAAACGTACCTTCGTCCAGATCCCCTGGCTACGCCGCTGGCGAGTCAAACGCACCAATAAACAAGAGTTGGGCAACAACATCTCGAAGAACGGCTCAACGGTCTACTCCGCCCGAACATTGGAAATAAACTAGCCAATGTTTACTTGACCCCCCTCTGCCAAATCAACTGACCCTGGTTTGCCGTCTGGCGGAGGGATATGAAAATGCCACGCCGAACTTTCAAGCTTGCACATTGGTAGAGAAATAGAATACTGCAGAGCAACAACGACGCGTCCAATCAGCGGCTGGGAAAACCTACCAAGTTGTGTCAGAATGACGTAATGGACTATTTGGG
>CABFVX010004240.1:0-12630 GCA_902151425.1 Timema shepardi | reverse complement strand
TATATATATATATATATGTATATAAGTAATTTGTTAGCAATGGCTAAAGTTCTAAAGCTAGGGGAAACAAACACATTATAATTACGATGATGACTTCATTGTTTGTTCTACTGAAATACCTTCCATTACGGTGATTCTAATTACACCGTGGTATGGGCGCAATGAAACTATTGTGTGTGTGTGTGTGTGTGAACTCTCAAAACAACCAGGTATCTCACACCTGGTCCACATACCTTCATGTGACATTCCTCACATGTCTGCGGGAAGCCTACATGTCACCTTCAACAACTAAAGTCGTAACTTTACTTTTGCCCATCACTCAGAGCAGACTCTTGGCAATCCCTTTCGCGACACAGCTGAATGCTTTGGACAGGCAGCTTAATTACTGGGTAAGGAAAGATTACGCCTAAGACTACATCTCTTTTGTCTTTTTCACTTACACACAGTGACTTGCGCAATTTTCAAAAGAATTGCCTTTTTTTTGTAATAATAATATTGTTATTAGCACCGCGTCTTACTACCCATTCGGGTTATACGCACTTACGCTAATGTGTAATGGTAGGGTGATTGTGAGATGAAATGGAGGACCTACAGTTTAACGTGGAATCCGAACCACGGTGGAGGCCTGGCAATCCTCACATTCACAAGATGTCTTGTCAGAGGTGAAGGAAGGGTTTGGTAATCAGATAAATCTGTGCCGGGACCGAGGATTGAACCCTTGCCGCCAGCATAGAGGTCTGACATCTTACCCCTAGACCGCCAGGTCACCTATAATAATAATAATTATAATAATAATATTTAGCACCACGTCCTACTACCAGTTTGGGTTATATGCTTTCAGTACTAATTACGCTAATGGTTTAAGAATTGGGAAGGTTGAATTAGAGGAAGTGAACCCGCATTTGCGTGGAGGGAGAGTGGAAAACCCTTTAGGAAAAACCACCCCCAGTTCACCCGACCGAGATTTAACCTCGATCTCCCCGTCCTCGGCAGTCGAGCTCAATACGAAAAGCGCGTTAGCCAACTACGCCACCGAGGCGGGTCTTTTTTTATAAAATACAAAGTTTTTTATTTCTCATACTTATTTTTAGTACAGGTTCTTACTACCCATTCAGGCTACGTGCTTATTTACTAATTAAGCTAATGGTTTTAGGCATTATAAAGTTTATATTTAAACGAAGAGTACTCACATTTGTGTAAAAGGAGACAGGAAAACAATTTTGGTAAAACTACTATCAGTACACCCGACCAAGATTCTAACCTCAATCTTCCTGTCATCGAAAGTCTAGTATACTGTGAAAGTAGCGCGCTAGACCGCGCAGCCACCAAAGTGGGATACTTTCTCATATTCCAGAGAGAGTATTATAATAGTGAGGTTTTGCGATTACGAACATTTAAGTTTTTGTGGTCTCAAAACCCTAAAGTTGGATTTTACAATTCTGTATGATATCTGTCTTGCTTGTCTGTCCCTGGTCACAAATTAAAAACAATTTAATGGATATTATTCAAACTTGTATACATTTTTAATAGGTCTCTCTATAACTCAGAGTATATTTTTTAAATTTGAAACTGGCCCTTTAATGTAAGTTATTTTTTACTAACTCTAAATTTTTTCGAAATTTCTTCTAACGATTTTCTTTGAAATTTTAATCTGGGGTTCGTGTAGTATGACAAAAAACCAATTAATATGGTTTTTGTTGTTCAAAAATAGCTTATGGGTATTTTACTAATGACTTATTTTTCCAAAGACCTGAAATATTTTTAAAATTCACTCTAACGATTTGATTCCAAATAAGTATTTTGGGAGTGGTTGACACTAAAAATAAGAACGTAGATATTGTATTTGGAGGACGTTTCTTTAAAGGATGGTTTACTAATGACTGCTTTTTAAATATTTTTAAATGACTCCAGCGATTGGGCTCATAATGAATATCTGTTATGTTATTACATTCTCTATAGTAAATTTTTAAATAATTTTATATTAGCTTATAGATGAGTGACTATCGTAAATTTGAATTTGTTTGTAAATATATTTAGAGAGTTTGTTCAATATCCCCAATAATCCCCTACTTATAGTAAGATAAATATATCAATAAAAATTTGCAAAACTTTTGTAGCCTATATAATCTAGACGATCTTTTGCCTTTGATCATTTATTTTGAAAGACCTCTTCCTACCGACAACTAGGGTTATTATAATATGTACTGATTACGCTAGTGTATTAAGGATGATTAAGATTAAAATTAGATTAAATGTACCCACTTTTGAGTAGAGTAAGATTGGTCAACCATTTAAGAAAAAGCTTATCTCATAACCTACAGCCGGGATAGAAACTTAGATCTCCCCAACATTGGCAGTCCAATCAATTACGGAAGTAACGCCTTAAAATATTGAGTCACAAAAGTAGGTTTGAAGAGTATTATATAACTAACAAACTTTATAGCTAATAGAATGAGATTATTAATTTTAAAGGGCCCTCTTAACTATCTTTATTACCCGATTTGGTTTCCACGTGGCTAGACGCACTATTCTCTGATTAGATTAGACCGACGAAGACGGGGAGATCCAGGTTAAAATCTCAGTCAGGTGTGCTGAGGGAAGTTTTTCCTAAAAATAATCTTCCACTCTTCCTCCATGTATTTGCGGCTATACTGCTTCTGAATATAACCTTTTTAATCGATAAAACCATGAACTTAATTATTACACAAGAGTATGACCCAAACGTGGTGCTTGCAAAACAGTAACTAAATATCTTTCTTGAAAGCGAACATTGGGAAAATAATATTGTTGCGATACTAAGAGAAGATATTTAAAATTATCCCTGAAGACCGAATAATATTGAACGCTTCCATTGATAACATCTAAGGGTAAGGTGTCGGACTTCTGTGCTGGGGGTTCGGAGTTCAGTTCTCGGTCCTGACACAGATTTATCTGACTACCAAACCCATTCCTTCATCTCTTGACAAGACGTGTATTAATTACAACTTGTGGATGTGGAAAATTCCAGGCCTCTACCGTGGTTCGGATTCCAGTTTAAACTGTAGGTCCTCCATTTCATCTCACAATCATCCTACCATTACACATTAGCGAAAGTGCGTATAACCAGAACGGGTAGTAAGACGAGGTGCCAATAATAATAAAAATAATAACAAAATTTTTACCTGAACTATAGTTTAATGTCAATATCTCTAAATTCTAATTCTCAAGTGAGCTTTAGAGTGTGACATTTATTGCGTAGATTTGGAATGTGAGTTCTGCAAGTGTCAGTGATGTAAACAAAAAACCGTAATGAAAGCCCGGTTTGAATGTTTACTGAGTAAACGTCACGTGAAATAGAACAGTCCTTTGCTTTCCCGTGACAAGTTGTCAAGTTTGATAGCAGAAGTCATGAAATATAAAATATCTGAGAAGACGGTACCACGTGACTATTGGTTATTTCAACGTTAGGATGTCCTTGATGATAAAGGAGTATAAAAATTAATATTGCCAGAGATAGATGCAAAACCTGATATATTTTATTGTCCAAGCGATGCATTGTTTAGTATTTTATTTTAAACAAATTTATTTAATGATAAAACTAATTAGTCCTCGTTATTAATATTACTCAAAATGACATAAGGATGAATTTTTGTGTTTGTGCGCCTTGACCACATGAAATATGAATGGGGAAGAAAGGCGTGGTTGTTAAACCCACGGTATTATCTCATCTAAAATCAAGATATAGATTTCCAGTCCCACCTGTTGGAAACTATACATTTATTTTAGTTTATCAAAACCATCTTACTGAGCTTGTTGTAATAATATATTTTCAAATAAAAAGAACAGAGCAAGCTGTTACGTAATTACTTGATATAGTACTGTTGCTTAGCACTCTATGTATTCTTCAGTCCGACACTTGGCCAGCACTTAAGATAGTTGTTGTTAAACCGAGGAACATCCAGAGTCAACTGTCGAGAGAGTTAACCGGGACATTGAAAACATGTTAAGAAAAGGATGTAGGACATTCACTTCACTTCCTGAAGTAACGGGATAATATCTATTCAGTTTATGAAAAATAGAGCTCTTCATTCTGGTATTGAGAGGTTATGTATGACTGTGCACCTAGAGTTGGACTGTCGACAACTCCTATTCCGAAATAAGTAGCCAATTTGATTCTGTGGAGGATGAAGAACAACTACATAATGCTTTGAATTGATTAAGTGCTTCATAATAAATTTAAGTTGATAATGAAGTTTCGGTTGAAGAAACCACGCAAAATTAAAGTATCAAAGTATATGCCTTTTGTCCAAACGATCGCAAGGAGAATAAAAATAGTTGGAAATTTAAAGTGTCTGTCCACAGAAGCTTTCATTTGGGAAATAAAATTTTAGTGAAGGTTCGCAAGCTGTGTTTGAACAAAATTAATATCGAGAAGGAAAGACGAGAAGCTAAAGTATGTTTGGAAGGTCAAGCTAAGAAAATGAAATTAATATCGGAGAGATCTCATTCTGAGGCCTCAGAAGGCATTACAGTCTGTATTCCAGTGACTGAAGTAGAGAGGAATCGGATACGCCAGATATATTGTAGCTGTCATAATGGGGATATACCAACAATGAGTTTTTTTCGGTAGAGGACACAAAATTATCGCAACTAGCAGCTGCGGTTCCAGTTCAGTGTGTATGAACCAAAAATTAATCAAACTTGGAAGTGGCTAACATTGAGACATCACTCCAGTTTGATGCTACAGCTCAAAAATACCAGTACTGGTCATGGATTCAAAAAAATGTTCATTCAAAGAACAGTGTGACAGAAAAAATTGTGATTCTTTCTTAAAGAATACTGTGCAATGTAGTTTGAAGTGCCATTCAAGTAATCCTTGTGATAAATGATTTAATAATAGGAGGAGAATATTTTAATTTAGAATCGATTTTATTACTATTTGGTGTATTAATATTATTACTTCACTTAGTTTTTGTTCTTTAGTAGCGTCTAATTTTAGGTGAATTAGCCTGATAATTGATAGTAATGTAACTAACATTAATAAATTACAAATTGACTTTTTATCAGTTGTGTAACTAATAACTATTGTTAAAATGTTTAAATTTGATAAAAGACAAAATTTTGAAATTGTTTATTTAGATACCTTTGACTATATTCAATAGTTTTAAGTATCCTGGCCGTAATGTAGCATCAAATTGCTTAATAATGATGAATAATAAAACTTTTTTTAAACTTTAACTACATGCCATTAGTTAATTTATATAATAATGAGCTATTTCATAGAATAGATTTTTAAAGTGTGTACAAGAGTATTTATTAAACACTTTAACTGACTGAATCAGGTAATTCATGAAATACCAAGCTATTTTATGAAATTACTGGATTATACACTTTAACGGTAGCATATACAATTTTTATTGGACACCATATCTAATTATGACTCAAGTTTAAACATAAATTACAATTCACATGTTGATATCAACAGTTGTTGAATATCTGCCATGATCATAGCGGCATTAAAAAATAAACCTTTTAAACAAAGAGCAAAATATGTCACTAAACTCCAGGACACCCCCGACAATTATTCAACAACGGTTGATATCACCATGTGAAGACAATTAAACTCTCTGTTTCTACTGGAGCAATATTTGATTTGTTTTGCTAGAATAAAAGAAATGATACAAAAACCGAAAAAATGTTTCCTTTGTGTTTATTACACTCCTACCTTACTCTACAAAACAAACTAAGTTAATTTCAAATTAAGAATTCGCGAATTGCTTTACGAATTTTAAAATCTTATATTTAAACTTTAAAAAAATTAAACCTATTCAAAGATGTTAGCTAAAATTTTTTACTGAACGAATTGGTCCAAAATGTCTTACTGCCGATTTGGACTATTACTTTTTTAGCATGATAGGAACGAGAATGGTGAAACTAAGAGGAAGTCTACCATCATTCACATGAATATAGAATAAATAGGATAGATATTAAAGTAAAGCAACTTATAATATGCATGGTGGAGATTCGAACCCATAATTTTCTTAGTCGGTAAACCATATAAGACGTACTTGTTTATCTCTCATTTAGTATGTGTAAAAATTTACTTTGAAATTTTTTATATCAAATGTTTACTAAAAACTAGAAATATCAATTACCTATAGTTTTCAAGCATATGTTCAGCTTATAGCAAAAGCATCCTAAGAAAATTCCACGCTCCTTAAATATGGTTTAATACTTTACGTTTAGTAGTGATGATATATATATATATATATATAAATATATATATATAAATATATATATAATTTATATATATATAAATATATATATATATAAATATATATATAATTTAGAACCTCGTCTTACTACCTGTTCGGGTTATACTCGTAGTTACTAATTACCCTAATTGATTAGGAATTTGGAAAGTTAAATTTAGAGGAAGTGAACTCAAATTTGCATGGAGGGAGAGTGGAAAACCATTTAGGAAAAACCGCCCCCAGTTTACCTGACTGAGGTTCGAACCTTGCTCTCCCCATCCTCAGCAATATAGCTCCACACGAAACTAGCGCGTTAGCCAACTATGCCACAAAGGTGGTATATATATATATATACATATAAAAAATCATACATTGTGTTTGTGTGCTTGTAATAAAAGATGTAGCAACTTCAAGCCCAAGTTGAAAAAAATGTAGCAGCTTCAAGCCCAAGTTGAAAAAAAGTTAGCATGGTAGTAAGTTTGTGCGGCTTACGTCACAGCTTGGTCACAGCCTTTAGACACTCTCTCTCTCCTCCTCCAAACACAAGTTCTTCTCTGTGCTGCACTAATGAAGCGATCTGTGAATCTCCTCCCTTCTATTATTCCCTCTACCCCATACATTTTTTTCTCCCCGCCTATTCCCCTCTAACTCCGAAAACCTCGTCGTATTTTCTAGTTAAACTTGTCCCACCGAAACCTGGGCATGCCTCAGAACCCAATACTACCTTATTCGACGGTCGGACTGATTAGCCTCTTAATCTCGGAACCTTGATCGTTGGCTTTCAGAAATACAGGGTGTGCCATAACAAGCTCTACATAAAATTGAAGTTTTTATCACCACAAATTATTACCCATTCGGTCCATACGCACAATTTCCTTATCACCCTTTTTTTTAATATCTGTCACCCGCCTCGGTGGTGTAGTTGTCTAACGCGCTTGTCGTGTTGAGCTCGACCGCCGAGGATGGGGAGATCGAGGTTCGAATCTCGGTCGGGTGAACTGAGAGTGGTTTTTCCTAAATGGTTTTCCACTTAACCTCACTTCCTCTAACTCAACCTTCCCAATTCCTAACCCATTAACGTAGCTAGTAGGCCTACTTAACGCGTATAACCCGAACGGGTAGTAAGACGTGGTGCTAAATATTATATAATATATTTAATATCTGTCCAGGCTATACGTGAATATGAAAATTACTCTAATTGGGTACGGATGAGGAAGGAACCATTTATGTGGTAATTACCTTTATTTGAGTAGAAGGAGAATGTAAAACATTTAGTAAAAACCACCCTGAGTTGACCCAACTTGGTTTCAAACCACAATATATCAGTCATCAGTAGACTCCTTAGGACAATCATTCACTGAAGAGGGTGTATATGGATACTTCAATAAGGAAAAGGTTGAGAAATGTTTAGTTATTAAAGAAATATAAACAATTTTACGTGGAGGAAAAGCGGGACACCCTTTATGTGACACAATCTTAATTTCATCTGAGTGAGAGTTAAAACCTAACTACCCAATTGCCGAAAATCCATGATAAAGAGACAGTTATGCGTTAGACCAAAAGACAAAAAATATGGGTCATTTTAATTTTATAATATATTATTTTCTGTACATTTCTAGAACTAAGGTTTACCCTTATTTTCGTAAGAATAATAGTATCTGGTTACTTATAAAATTATTCAAGCAATTTTAATATATTCATACATCAAGTCATATTGTATTTAGAATTGCTTCTTACTAACCGTTCGGGTTATGCGCTTATGTTTGAATTATATTTAAGATTTTAGGGGTAAGTAATGTTATATTTATATGAATAGTTCACGCATTTGCTTAGAGGGAGAGTGGAAGAATATTAAAGGAAAATAACCCTCAGTACACCCAACCGATATTCTTATCTCAATCTCCTAATCATCGGTAATCTAATCTACTGTGGGAAAGTAGCGCGTTAGACCTTGCGGCCTTCAAGAAAGGTATCATTTCATATTATGTTTAGTTGTGCCTTTTGATAGATAACATCAACACATATAAATTACGAAAATAATATAGAAAACTGATTACAATTCTGGCCGCAAAAAAAAGTGTGCGTATTTTCTAAACCGTTCTCTTAATCAAAACTAGTATGTATTCAAACTACTTATTTTAAGAGTTATGTGCACACTACACAACCATACGAGAAGTTCATCTGAGCTAGAGTGGGAAAACAAGGTGGTGAATAAGATTTTCTACCCCCCCAACGTGTCTTCCATATTGTTGGTCATGCAAGTTCTGATAATAATCTCGTCTGATTTGATTTACAGGGGATGGGCTCTCTAATCCCGTCTATATATGTAATCCATTTATTCTGCAAGGTTGCAGTTCTAACTCGACAAGTTACATTATGGATTTATTATATAAGTTATACTATAGTTGTCCGTCACCTTAGCTCTGTCGCTAGCGTGCCTGTTTACTTAGCTAAGGTTCCAAAGTTATATTCCACACATGGTAGAAATGCGTGTCTTCGTTCTATACTTAGTTAATTCTAAAGTTGCTAATTTATGAATTGCAACGTCCCATATTTTGGGAATTCCAAAGCTCCTTTATTTGTGGATTGCAACTTTCCATACTTTGTGAATTCAAACGTTCCATACATTATGAATTCCAACGTTCCTTTCTTTGTGAATTGTAATTTTCCATACTTTGTAAATTCAAACGTTCTATACTTTGTGAATTAAATCGTTCTATACCTTGTGAATTCAAACCTTTAATACTTTATGAATTCAAACTTTCCATACTTTTTAAATTCAAACTTTCCACACTTTTTAAATTCAAACTTTCTATACTTTTTAAATTCAAACTTTCCATACTTTGTGAATTCAAACGTTCCATACTTTGTGAATTCAAACGTTCCATACTTTATGAATTCCAACGTTCCTTTCTTTGTGAATTGTAATTTTCCATACTTTGTAAATTCAAACGTTCTATATTTTGTGAATTCAATCGTTCTATACCTTATGAATTCAAACTTTCAATACGTTTTAAATTCAAACGTTCCATACTTTTTAAATTCAAACTTTCTATACTTTTTAAATTCAAACGTTCCATACTTTTTAAATTCAAACGTTCCATACTTCATTAATTCAAACGTTCCTTTCTATGTGAATTGTAATTTTCCATACTTTGTAAATTCAAACGTTCCATACTTTGTGAATTCAAACGTTCCATACTTTGTGAATTCAAACGTTCCATACTTTGTGAATTCAAACGTTATATACCTTGTGAATTCCAAAGTTTCTTTCTTTGTGAATTCAAGCTTTCCATACCTTTAGAATTGAAACGTTCCATACTCTATGAATTCCAACGTGAATTGTAGATGAATTAAAAAATATAATTCTACAAAAAAAAAGTTTAAAGATGAAAAAATCTTGTGAAACTATATAAAATTTATTTTAAATTATTTAAAAAATCTCTGATTTTTGTTTCAATGTTTAATCTGAAACTCTTGCCAAACAACAGGTTTTTACACTGACAAAATACATTTATACTCACTTCTCACTACGTTTAGGTTCTATTTTTTCTGAAATCTAATAACTTTATTGTGCCTTTAAGGCCATTAAATTATTGCTTGGTAATTGTTTATTTAATTCCATAAAAATTGTAGCATTGTATCCCAGATTATGTTCCTGGCAGGTACCTTGGGTATTTTTCTCTTAAGGGGAATTTTCCCAACGATCACCTGAGGTTGGTTATTTAGTCTTAAGTTAGGTTTAAGACTACGTTGAGGTGGCGTTGATTCGCCCGCGTGGTTTGACCCGTACGGAAATTGGTAGCTATTCAAACGTCACAGAATCCATGCGGAATGTAAATGAAAAGTTAAATCAAACATCGATAATATTTACAAAATCAAAACTTAAACATTTATAGTAGAGGGTGGCCTGGCGGTCTAGGGGGTAAGGTGTCCAGACTTCTATGCTGGCGGCCGGGGTTCAATCCCCGGTCCCGGCAAAGATTTATCTGATTACCAAACCCTTCCTTCACCTCTGACAAGACATCTTGTGAATGTGAGGAATGCCTGGCCTCCGCGGTGGTTCGGATTCCCCGTTAAACTGTAGGTCCTCCATTTCATCTCACAATTACCCTACCATCACACATTAGTGCAAGTGCGTACAAGCCAAACGGGTAGTAAGACGCGGTGCTAATAATAATAATAATTATAGTAGAGCCTACATATAGTACGGTAGGTTGGATAGTCGTGGGCCTACTGTTGAATATAAATATCTGTGATATTAGCTAGTAATAAATATATATAGTATAGTTCATTTTTTTCCAATGAATCCCCAGCTTCGGCGAATTGTTCCACCAAATATGTCCAAGCTAGTTTTTTTCGCTGGAATATTCTTCACATTCCATGTCCCACCTGATAGGACTTTCCTACAACTCGTCAACAACATATTTTGTATTAAAACGCTCCATTATTCACTCCTATACCTACGTACAGACCGCACCGAATACACTCATTAACTGAACGCTATCATTCAAATTCATAGAACTTGAGCCACGTGGCATACTGGTGGTATCGAGTTTATGGCGGTAGGTCAACGGAGACCGCTCGGAAGATATCACCGCTCCGTCTCGTGTTAGCGAGTTTATGGAGCTCAATGGAACTCAATACGGATCATATTCCACTCAGATATATTCACACCGGATGAACGATCTTTAAGAGCGGAATCCGCTGTCCGAGTGGAATCCGCTGACCGACCGCCAGAAACTCGATACCGCGCGTATTCCGTGTGGCTCGAGTTCCTTTGAATTTCAATGATAACGTTCAGTTGACGAGCGTATTTGGCTCATTTTGGAAGGTAGGTAGAGATGAGAATTAATTATGAAGCGTTTTGACAAAAAACAACTTTTTGTTGACATGGAATGTGAAGAATATTCCAACAAGTTAGAAATAAAACTAGTTTGGATGGAATTAACGGAACTATTCACCGACACCAGGGATTCATTGAATAAAAAGAACGTACTTGGTAGGTCTGTTCTTTATTGCAGATGTTTATTATTAGCTACTATTCCAAATATTTATATTATATAGTAACATTAGGCACTCGACCATACGTACGTACTATAAATGTCAAGGGTTTTGTTTTGTAAATATTTACGATGGTCCGTTTAACTTTTATTTTTTATATTCCATGACGTCTGAACAGCTACTAATTTCCGTACGGATCAAACCACGCGGATGAATCTGCCTCATCTGAATTTAATCTGGGGCCCATTCTATGCTAGTGGTTGTAACGCTAGCAACCGCTCCTTAGAATCAACCTTTGTTATCAAGTTATAAAATAAGTTTTCTTCTAGACCAGCGTTTCAATCGCTACCTCTATAGGCGTTAAAACCGCCTAGCGGTAGAAACGCGAATCAAACTACACCAGGCGTTTACAGGCAGTTGTGTCTCAATGTCAAAAGAAGTCTTTCAGCAGGAATAGTACTCTTCCTCAAGATGGTATCACGTTTTGCAATATTTTCATTCACCAAACCAGGAATTTCATCAAATTAAACCACAAACGTTATACAGTACAAAAATAAACTTCTCTGGGTACATTCTGTGATTCATAAACATAATAAGAAACTGTCCTGTTGAGAGAAGGTTCGATAATTCGAAGTGAGTTCATCAACTTCTCTTTAGGCGAGTTTGTTTTTCTATTTGCGAGTTTCCTCCAACAAAATAACTCTCGTGAAACAAATTTTTTAAACCATTCTGCACATGTGGAAGCAACCACGGTGTCATTTAAACCGCCAGTGTTGAATTAGTAGCGTTTTGATAGCTGTTTAACAGTTGCGTTTTGACAGTCAGGTGTAGATTAAAGATTTTGGAAGCGTAAGCTAGCTATCTGCAGAACCACCGCATTTTAACCGCTAGTGTATAATCGGCCTAATACTTCCACTGGCCCACAACTCCATATTCACTATCATCACATCATCTAATTGTGGGTACATGTAGACAATGACCTGGTGTACCCTGAGCAATGCTCTGTACCACCAGAACGACGAGTAGTCTACACACAAGGCGACCGTACTAGATGTTATGATCCTCCCCTTCAGTAATGTCATATGCTACGGAAATATTATTATTATTATTATTAGCACCGCTTCTTACTAACCGTTCGGGTTATATGCACTTACGCTAATGTTTAATGGTAGGGGGTGACCTGGCGGTCTAGGGGTAAGGTGTCAGACTTCGGTGCTGGCAGTCGGTGTTCAATCCTTGGTGCCTGCACAGATTTATCTGATTGCCAAACCCTTCCTTCACCTCTGACAAGACATCTTGTGAATGTAGGGAATGCCAGGCCTCCACCGCGGTTCGGATTCCACGTTAAACTGTAGGTCCTCCATTTCATCTCACAATCACCCTACCATTACAC
>CABFVX010004239.1:30793-69436 GCA_902151425.1 Timema shepardi | reverse complement strand
TACAGCTCCTCTTGACCTAGACACAATACAGCTCCTCTTGACCTAGACAAGATACAGCTCTTCTTGACCTAGACACAATACAGCTCTTCTCGACCTAGACACGATACAGCTCCTCTTGACCTAGACAAGATACAGCTCTTCTTGACCTAGACACGATACAGCTCCTCTTGGCTTAGGACCTGATATAATAGCAAGTCTAACCTCCAGGTGTGTCATTTTCTTTCTATAGAATATTGAATTGGTTCAGCTCATTTTTCCTTATAGGGCCCCACATAGCTGGTATGATCACTTCACTAACTTCTTGTCTTTTTTAGCACAGAGTCTCACCACTCATTGGGGTAATACACCTATTATATAGGCTACTAACTATACTAATGGGCCAAGGATGAGTAATGTTGAATGTATAGGAGCGTGGCAGGTGTGAATGGCAAACCATTTTAGAAAAACCACCCTCAGTACACACACCCAAATAATATTTGAGCCTCGAACTCCTTACCATTGGTAACATAGTCTTTTGTGAGAGGGGTGCCTTAGACCCTGCGGCACCAAAGCGGGTCATTATTATTATTCGTGTTGCACTAACTGCACTTTGCTTGTAGAACCTGGGACTTATCAAAATAATGACACAAAGACTGACTGTGTAGGGAGGGAAAGAGGTTAAGGCGCAGACTTGTCACTAGAGAAAAAATAAGCAAAAATCAAACTGCCTCTCGTTGCTGTGGAATATTTCAGCCAATGAAAAAATAGGATAGTGGGTGCACTCGGTCAATGTTGGCACATGCGCAGTGTCGGTTTTATGTCAATTGTGTGTTCAAGACTGCTTTAGCCGGTCTTAATTCCACCATAAAAAAAGTTGTGTTTAAAAAAAAATTATTCTCGTTGCCATATTATCGATTTTATTCAGACATAATTTTATGCATTACTCATGGTAATTTAATACATTATTGGCCATTAAAATTATTTAAATAACTTATTTAAATCCCAAAGATTAAAAAAAAGCCTTGGAACATTTTTACCCCTGACCCTACATCCAAAACTGCTTGCCCAGATCTCAAGACCTAACCGCCATTGTTCTACAGCCATATAATTTAGACATTATAGAAAGTGAATCAATATAATAGCTAAAGAAATAGATAATTTTTTTTACATAACATTGTCATTTCAAGTAAGTTTTATTTCAATTTTTACTTCCTTTTTCATTAGCGAATGTCGACCGAAAATATATCTTGGTTTTAGTTTTACATTTAAAATTAGAATAAGGCTTGATTGACATCAGCGGTACAGTCAATCTATAATCAAGTTATAGTAACAATATGATACACTATTGTTTCATTGTTTTAAAATGAAATTACACTTTTCTTTTTCATTGTTTTAAATTAGACTGTTTACTTTAATGACGACTTTGATGACGCTTCGACCTTGACACACTCACCATGATACTCTGAGAGAATATTTTACAGGGAGTCGAATAGGAACCGATAAGAGAATTTAACAGTTATTTTAAGGGAACTGGAACCCTAAAAACACTTCTCAAGAACTGGAATTTGAACCTTTAAATTATGTTATGTTCATAAAGGTTCTTAAAGGTTCCTAGTTTTACAGAAATGTATATAATTTTGATAAGTTGCACGATTTTTTTTTATTCCTTCTTTAGGTTAATTTAATTTTGAAATGTTGTGTTTTCACCTTTCTGAGTAAGCTCTGAAAGGGCTTGATATATTCTCACCTTGATGGATAAGATGGTGGTTTAAGAAGATGTGTTTAGCTTTGATAGACAGCAGATAATACCACAGTGCTCAGAAGTTGAAATACAGAAATTAAGAAATCATCTCTTTTGGACAAGCAGTCTAAGCGTATTGTAATTAGTACTTCACTGATAATCTGGTGGTTGGTTGAACAACTCATAGTAGAGGGAAAAGTGAGATGGAGGGCGGCAAACTGCAAACTTTAAACTCTTTCACTCGAGTTTAAATTAGGAAGTAGCTCAGGGAATGTGTTCCTTATGTTCAGTGCGGGGGTGATTATTTTTTGTTTGTTAGTTAGTGGTTTAAATAATATTATTATTGATGAGGTACGTTAAAGAAAACCTAGTACAGAAGTTTTTTGACTATGAGATTGACGGTGACAGATCACGATGCAAATTAGAATGATGCATTATTGTTATTAAGGTATGTTATAAAAAGTTGTTTAATCGAACAAAACTTTTGATCCAGTGTGTTATTTCCAAAGTGATTTTCCACTATTGTTCCACACAAATGCAGATACACTTCTTCTAAATATATTATTATTATTATTATTATTATTAGCACCGCGTCTTACTACCCGTTCGGGTTATACACACTTACGCTAATGGGTAATGGTAGGGTGATTGTGAGANACAGTTTAACGTGGAATCCGAACCACGGTGGAGGCCTGGCATTCCTCACATTCACAAGATGTCTTGTCAGAGGTGAAGGAAGGGTTTGGTAATCAGATAAATCTTTGCCGGGACCGAGGATTGAACCCCGGCCGCCAGCATAGAAGTCTGACACCTTACCCCTAGACCGCCAGGTCACCTTCTAAATATAAAAATATCCTTCCTCATTCATTAAAAAACTATTATTGAAATTAGTACATTACGATAGCCCAAAACGGATAGAAAGATGCCGTGCTAAAAAAGTGTTTTTTTAATTAAAGAATTGGAATTTGAACCGGAACACTATCAAGAACAGGAACCAGAACCAATAAAAATTTCTGTTTGATGTCCTGATATTTTACCAAACCACCATTTTGTATCATATTGCCAATGGAGCATGATTGTGCTCTGAAAAGACAATATACCCATATTTTACTGCCAATGTTCAACACATTGTCGACACTTGGTTTTTTTTCTCTTTAATACGACTCTTAGGCCTACTTGAGTAATGAAAAGGGTAAGTTTTCCTCTATAGTACTTATTTCATGGCACTTTTTTTTTAAATTTATTTCTGTCGTTCATTACAAGGTAATAAAAAACTCCTCCCACTTGACTCAGAGCTATTCGATCTATCCACATTTTCTTTTTTGCTAGCAGAGTTTCTTTCCTGTTCATTTTAACGCTTTCGTCCTTCCTAATCATCTAAAATAATGTCTATTAACGATAGCTCTAAATTTTAAAATCTGCACATTATTGGCTATATTCAATACACATAATAAGGCGCGAGTACGACCCCAACTTGGAGCCATCAAGCAAAAGTGCGCCCGCCCCTATATATATTGTGTATATTCCATTCACCGTAGGAATTGACTTCTGAAAGGCCTTTTTTCCCTACCATAGATCTACTATATAGTAGGATATTGGTAGGAAAAAAGACCTTTCAGAGAGTAATTCCTACCGTGAATGGAATATACTGTCTAGGGTGTAATGAGGTGGACTGGACAGAACTAGCTCAAGACAGGTATAGGGTGTAATGAGGTGGACTGGATAGAACTAGCTCAAGACAGGTATAGGGTGAATTGAGTGTGGACTGGATAGAGATAGGGTGTAATGAGGTGGACTGGATAGAACTAGCTCAAGACAGGGATAGGGTGAATTGAGGTGGACTGGACATAACTATTCAAGGTAGGGTGCAATGTGTTGGACTAGATAACTAGCTCATGATAAGGATATTTGGCGTAAATTTTTAATTGCGTGAATGAACGCCAGAGTAAGGATGACTCCTGTTTATGAACCGAGTTATTTAAACTGAATGTTTTCACCAATAGTCGGTGGTGTAGTGGCCAATCAAACTATTGTCCAATGAAACCGGGAGAATCCAGAACTACATGGTACAGTACTCGACACGCGGCCAATGGCCAGGAAATAGGGCCGAGGCTCATACACACTATTTTGGGAAGCTGCCCGTGTAGTATTTAAACCGACGGTACTGTACCGGCTGGTCTCTGGTATTCTTCAGGTACTATTTGTTTGCAGTCACATGCTCTTATTGAAAAACCAAATAAAAATTTACCGTTGCCACTTTTCAGTGGGCGAGTACCGTTGGCGCGCATTCTGGATCCACTACACCACTGGTAATACTTGTCACAAACTGCAGTGGAACCCCCCTAGGGAACCTGAAGACACTCCAACTTGGCTGCGTTCACGGCTGTGCTAGTCTCGTGTAATGTCTGGCTGTTGATCAAACCGTTGCTGCTATGTCGAATACTCTGGTTCCCATGGGAATGTTTCACTGCACTTTTAACTATCATATTCTAGTAGTTCTTTCTCACAGAATACAAATACATTAATTGGCTTTCATTTGAAATCAACATTTTAAAAAAAAACTGATTTTTTTTATCGTCATATTTTTCTTGTGAATAGATGAGCTTGCTTTGAAGGCTTTCACAGGTGGTAGTAGTTGTAACTACAACCCTCCCTTAAGATGGCTATTTGTAACTACAACCATCCCTTAAGATGGCATTTGTAACTACAACCATCCCTTAAGATGGCATTTGTAACTACAATCATCCCTTATGGTGGAGATTGTAACTACAACCCTCCCTTAAGATGGCAGTTGTAACTACAACCATCCCTTAAGATGACATTTGTAACTACAATCATCCCTTATGATGGAGATTGTAACTACAACCCTCCCTTGATGTGGCAGTTGTAACTACAACCAGCATATTCTGGAGGGTTTTCCAAACACCAGTTTTTATTTGTGGAAACCCTTAAAGTAAAATCCAAGCAGAGTTGTTTTACATCTTTGTTTTACTGATTTTTTATTTTTCCTCTTTAGGAACGAGAAACTCGTATAGACACGAAACGAAAAAACGAGCGTAGCTCTATCGTATTCGCGTTTGGCAGCTCGATGCCAAGGATGTTGGAACCAGCGGACACCGGTGGTTCATTCTGGGGTACAAGAAGGTGAGCGAATCTTTGTTTTGTTAAAAGAACTTGCGGATGGACATATCTCTCTCTCTCTATATATATATAAAACTGTCGCTTGTTTTTTTATCAGGGCCACATCAACCACAAACGTGATGACGTTCACGGCCATGCCCCTTACACGGCGCTCGTCTGAGCGGGAGCTGGATGGCAGCAAGAAGAGAGCCACGAGTGCAAGTGGACTGGACAGGAAACCGGGGGAAGGTGAGTTCAATGCTAGTTTGTGGTGGGGGACGGGGGAGATACCTATCTCTGGCCAGGCCAGTCGCCTGTCTATTGGCTGCTAACAAGCTCTCAAATACAGTAAACTCCCAATTATCTGTACAGATTACCGTGCACTGTTCTTCAACGTATACAGTCGTTTTCATAGTTTTCAACAAAAGAAGTAACTCTGCAGCAAATATGGTACTGTGAACAGAGCTTAACATGTTTTTGTCAAAACCACAAACACTCGTAACTTCCTCCTAGTCCTGTAAAAAAAAAGAGAACTGGCTTTAGAAAAAACATCAAAAATATGTAAAAACTGAAAATAATATTTACCGACTCCATCTTCAAAATAGAAACTTTTAATATTATAACAATAAATGGTAATTAAATCATTTTAATTCTTTATACTTTTAAATTATATATTGAAAAGCTGATAGAAGGGCAAGACCTACACACTTACCAGAAAACTGTAGGCCTCACAGAGTTCACAATTAAAACACAACAAAACACAACATTATGTAATTTCCGAGGTACATCATTCCCCCTTTTTCAGATATTGTTGTACCCCAAAAATTACATAATCATGTGTTTATAACTGTGTTTTAATTGTACACTTTGAGGCCTACAGTTTTCTGTTAAGTGTGTAGGCCTTGCCCTTCTATCAGCCTTTCAATGCATAATTTAGTATAGCCGTTTGGCACCATTTTTTCCTTTTTTACAATTTTATACTTTTAATATTCTTAAGGATTAATATTTGTAATTTGAATTGACAAATTTATTCAAACATAAATTCACAAAGGCAAAGAAATTTCACATGAAGTAATCTGTATTGGAACATGTTACTGCAGTGAATTTGTTATTACTAATTAATATACTTTAGCCATATATGAAGAAGTCAAAATCTGAGTGAGTTGGACAGTAGAAAAATAGAGTAGTTGGGAGTTGGAGGCTTGGCATACCGACTCCAAAGCCCTGGTAGAAGGAAATAATACCCTACAAGCTGCACTCTATGATTTCCAATGTATGAATAAACCATCCATGCTATAAATACAGTTCATGTGTCACCATTGAATACAAAATTGTCCATCCAACTATCCATGTATTCTCTGGTACCATTTATATTGGATAATCGTGAGTTTACTGTACCTGAGATACGGGTGAACCCCAGCACAACACGGGTCCAGGTTTGGTTTCTTGCAACTCTAGATATCTGTTGGAACTTAAACAACCATGTAAACAAGATAATCTGGCTCACAAACCAATTCTTTAAATGGGTGCTTAAAAACGGTTTCTGAAACACATGAGACATTAGTTTAGCAAATAAAGTAGCTTGGGGAAGGAGGGGTGAGTATCTGGTTACATGGTTGGATAAAAAAAACAGCAACCTGATACCGGCGGTACTTGATTCATGTCTTGACGACTGCTGACTTGGTCGTTTATTGGTCTGACCCCCTCAATCCTTTTATAAGGGGCGGGGGGGATATCAGAGGAATGGAGAAGTTGCTAGATTCAACCTTTGTATTACGTTAAAATCAAACCGTTAATTGTTTATCTATATAGTTTTTTAAAAAAACTGCCTTGGATTTAATGAGGCAACATTAATCATTTAATTTTAACTTGCTGTTAATTACTACACAATTAATTTTTTTGTGGTTTTTATCAATGTTCAATCCTGGTGCACTCACCAGAAGGGGAAGTAGTTCAATTTATTCCTTGTAAGCTGTTTCTCTTAAATCTACTGATGATAAAGTTTACAATTGAACATTTCAAAATGTCTGTCCATTAATTGGTATGCCACTTATTTATCCAGGGGTTGACCCCATCTATTGTCACCAAGACCATCGCGACCCTTTGATAACCTATATGCATTCAAATCCAAGATTATTTTTTTCCCTACATCTTGTCGCTATCTGAATTCAATTACGCTGTGGGTTAGGTATAATTCAGAGAAAATCTACCCTCGTTTGCGTGGAGGAATAGAGGGAAGCCACCAGGACACCTGTTGGAAATTTGAATCCTGTTCTCCTCGTCACCGACAAATTAAACCAATGAGGAAAGAGTTAATCCTTCGTGCCCACCAATGGCTGTTTTAATTATTATAAATTGCTGATGATTGTATTGATAATTTAAATAATAAGACAAAAAGGCCGCATAGGAGAATCAATGAGCCCAGCGGGTATTTTGTAAGTTACGTTAGCAGTGCCACTCTCCCAAACACAAGCCTGACTGCCGCATTAAACTGAGTCAGGGAGCGACTGTCAGAGCTGAGTAACCAAAAGGAACCCAAGCAGTAACTTAACAGTTATTTTAACCCATTACATTTTTGTTGTATTTCATCCCTTTAAAATAATTACTATAATAATTGAAAGAAAACTACATACAGCCACAGGGTGTCCACTGGTCTGGAAAAACAGTGAAAAGTCAGTGAATTTATAGAATTTTTACAAATTCACTTCCATACAATATACAATACCTATTAAAAATAACATTTTTCTTCCACTTAATACACACCGTGAATCTCTTTTAACACAGTTAATTTAAGCATACTAGTTTTAATTCTCAAGGTCAACTTGTGATTTTCATGTCTTTTCCCCCTCCCGCCACACACCCTCTACCGTGCGTCTTTAGGCTGGTTACACACCGAGTCCCGAGTTGAGATGAGTTTGACTCACCATTGTGTTTGATAGCAGGATGGAGGATTAACACCTTTCACACCTGCAAGTCTAAGTCACCCCGAGTCATAGTCCATGATTTGACAAATTACAGATTATGTCAGTCCAGCTGAGTCAAGTGTATTATTTCCACGTGCTTTACAAGGCTAACAGCATGGACCCTGGATACCTCGCTGTTCTCTTTCAAGAAAATTCTTCGATTTATAACCCCCACTCGTCCCGAACATCGGGATGGAAATGTGGTTTCTGCTATTTGGAAACAAATGTGAACAACTACCAAAGGTGCATCGTTTCACATTAAGTGACGTCGTTTTAGACGTCTACGCCAGCGCCTCCATACTATTGTATCTATAGAAACTGCTAGGGCTGCATCCATCTTGCATGAGTTCTTTGATCAAACTAGTGGACGCAATGACTCGACTCACTAGTTTGAAAGGACTTAATTCTAGAGTCAGATTGGACTCGACTCGGTACTCGTTGGTGTGTAACCAGCCTTAGCCAAAGTTGTGTCATGTTTATGCGTATATGCGAGAATTCAACAATTTTATAGGCAGAAGAAACTAATAAATAATGTGTCACAACAATTTTAAACCGTATTTTCTTCTGGCATTCTTTTAATCTCTCAATATTAGCTTGCTACCCAACAGCCCATATCTTAAGGCTGTTACCCTTTGTCCCCTTCAAAGATTGACACAATTTCAGAATGTATGTGTGTCTAACGGTATTATTACATTGATTTGCGATCTTAATAAAACATATTTGTAACATATTGTGACTGAAAAAGTAGAAAATCGGCTCTGAAAAACCTGGAAAAGTTGAGGAATCTTAAAATAAATAGAGTTTGGTTGGACACCTTGAGCTATAACCTACACTAGCATTGTTGTTAACTAGTGTATCTTTGGTTCTAGTAGGTAAGGTATTGCCGAGTAAGGCTATGGCTACAAGAACAATTCTTCTCGGTCGGACCTCGGCTACAAAAGTCGAAAAGGAGGCTGCTAAATGGATTGATAAAAGGAGTGTAGTTGCTTGTCACCCATGATTTATCTTGTCGCCCATGACTGTTCTTCAGTGTTGTCTACATTTCAGTCAAATATCATTCTTGGGGTTGCATTTGAAGGTCGATTGGGGAAACATAGAGGCACAACCCTGGTGGAGGAGTGTCCCTCAGTTTTTTTCGCATGTGGCAGGTAGAGAGGCAACATATGTCACCTTGAAAATTGATTCTGGCGCATTCCAATGCTACATGACCTTGAAGCCGAACCTTTGTTGTGTGATACTTATCACCGGACCATTGTAACTCTTGATTTCCATTTTTTACGCGCCAAAACAGCTTGAACACAGTGGGAAAAAATCGTTTGTGTGGCCTTAGCCAAGTTGAGGCTACCTCCACTGTTCTCTTGACAATATAAATGGGCTCCCTTGTTGGCCGATGTCGTGTCTTCTCCTCCTGACCCATCCTCTACAGATATATTCCCGTGTAAGACACTCCTTTGCATGCTGGGTGTTATCCTCCATTGTGTTTGGTGAACTTAAGGGCCCTGTCCGATCTGGTTATAACCGGTGATTATATTATTTTTCTCTCATTATTTTTATTTGCAGATGTGAAAATGTCCACCTCGATGTACGAGATATTCCACTGGGACTCGGCCCCTGGCCCCTCTAGCCATGCCCCCACTGCCCCCCGCAGTCTGAACCTGTCTGGGGGGCGGTCACGTAGCTATTCCAGCGCCCCGCATACACCCTCCCCTAGGAACGCTAGCAGGGGGTTGTCCAGTGGTGAGTCGACTTCCCCCTCACCTTGACCTACACTGGGTGCATGACTGCTTGTTGTAGTGAATGGCTTCCAATGTTGTTACTAGCGTGGGAGTCTTGTTCCTGCTTGACTAAGACGTTGATGATAGACACTGCTAGTGCGCAGATGATTGGTCAACTGAGACACTGAGTGTGCAGATGATTGGTCGATCTAATGAGGAGCACAACAAATTTAAAAAAACTAAAGGCTGCCAATAAACCTTTATTGTATAAAGGTAAATTCTAAACGTGACTTTATCTATAACGCACGTGTGTGTAAACTGGAGGGTTTAACAGTTTGAATTATAGAGTACTGCTGTGTTTGGGGCACTATTGACAGTGTGCCCACCCTAAACCCGGCGTAATACCATGCTTAGAGCGCTATTGACAGAATACCCAACCTGAGCACAAGCACTCTTCTGATAATGATGTTTATTAATTTGTGGTCCAGTTGAAGAATATGCTGATTGCTTGGCTGCTTCTCTCTTGGACTTGTGGAGATTTTCCAACTAGCTCAGTGACCAGGTCTTGCACCTACTGCGCTGATTTCAAGCGGGGGATGGTGGCCATCTTTATTAGGGGCTTGAAGCTTTCATTTGTTTATTTCCCTTGTTCTCGGGAAGTACTATCGCTGCAAATCTTTCAAACTAACACGAACCTCTGATTGGTTTTGTTTTGCAAACATCGCCTATTTGGATGAAACAGCGCTAGCATTAGCACTGACCGTGTTTGTGTTCTAAGACTGCTTAGTTGAACTAATCGTGTCTCTAACTCTGGAGTGCAAGTAATATATTTGTTTGTCTTCTTGGGAAACTATTTGATTCATGAAATGTAACTGACCACAATTTATAGCTAATACTGTTATTTTCTTGTGTCTTTTTAAAATATATGTATTTCATGTCTAAGTTTGTATCTTCACTATAGAATTTGAGTAATCCGCTGTCAACCCCACATTTAAGGAGTTGTTCGACCCACACTGAATACATTTGTTGGGGAAATTGTTCTAAAAGAGAACTGGAAAGAACTCCCTAAATATAAATTTTTTTCTTATTTAAATGTTTCCTGAATCGGTCCTCAAAGAAATGTGTCCTAAAGCGTTTACTTCCGGCTTTATTATTACAAAAGTGTGTTGTTTGGTTGTCAAATGCGCATCGTGTTGTATGCATGACTGAATGTTGTTTGTGCCTGCAGTCTCTTCATTGTTGCATCTTGAATAGTGCTTATAGAGTTTTATCTTCTTTTTTTTAGTTGTTTATTTGTATTGAAATGTTTTTTATTTTAATTTTTATTTCTGAGCAATAAAAATCCATAACACAACTTCCTTCGGAGGGGAAGTAAAGCCGTCAGTCTCACGTTGACTGTGGCATGTAAAAGAATTCTGAAAAGTATGTGAAAATACCTTATCCGTCAAAATTGGTAGGTCCTTTTGCTCTTACTCATAGAAATTCTCGTGTGCTGATATAATCGATCAGTTCAGAAAGTGCACGTTAGATATCTAAAATAAATGAAGGGGGGGGGAAAGGTCACTATGTCAATGTGAATATTAAAAAAAAATTGGTAATCAGTATCCTTAATAAAGTATCCTGCTTCTTATTTATCCATGTTGAGAACTCATACAGTCTCGGCGGGATTCAAACCTTGTATCAATGACAAGAACAAATTTGCCAAATGTAAAACTGAAAAAACAAGGGGAATTTTATATTTTGAAAAGAGTGGCAACACTGAATAATAACTAGTCTCCCTTTCACAGCTTTTGGTGTCACTTATGTGCTAATAAATATCCCTAAAAGGAGATGATTGTCATGTTGGTACAATCACAATGTGCGCCTTGTTCCAGCCGAGGAAATAGAACCAGCTACCGGAGAAACCGGCTCACACAACAGCTCGGCGCGCGTGAACCGCCGCAAGACTGGATTTGATGCCGACGCTCCCTTTCCCTCGCGACGGGGCACGGCCAGGCCGGGCGTTCAGCAAGTCGCCAGGTAGGGCGTACTCCATGTCTCGGCTGGACCAGCTGGCTCAGCCTAGACGTTTACCCCAGACGCTCGCACCGCTCACCGAGAGGGAGCCTCCTCGCCCGCCTGTCGGTCTGAGCGCTTCGTCTATGTCGCGCAGCATGAGTCACCTGGCGGGGCGCGGCGCTATGGGGCGCTCCCATGTGGCCCGCAGCATGTGTCAGCTTGTTGTGGGGCCTGTACCTCCGCCCAGGCTCACTAGAGCAGAGAAACTTAGACAGAAGGCGCGGGACGCCGCCAACCGTAATCAGCCACAATCTGCAGGTAGGTCCGCATCTTGGGCGCAGGGTTCGATCTGTCGCAGGAACTATTGGGTCACTGGCGAGTGATTATCCACTCAAAATAACTCTCTTGTGTTAGTGTATTCTATCATTAAAACCTGAAAACCCCAGATCTCTCTTCAGATTGTTGTCAACAAATTCTTACCAATAGTGTCTTAATTAACTTCATTTGTTTTAACACTAAATTATATTTCCACTACTAACAATATTGTGTAATATATTTAATATTTCTAATTAGAAGTGTGCAAAGTCCAATTTTTCCATTCAAAGTTTGAATGTTTAAAAAAAAGTTATATGTTGGATATAACTATTTTACTTTGCATAGCTACATAAATCTAGGTACTAAATATAATCTACAAAATGCTATATTTGAAACATAATTAATATATTTTGTCTTAAGATCATAAATTAACTTATTATTACAAAATGTAATATAATGATTTCAGTTTTTTCAATGCACACATTAATTTGTGATGGATGGAAATAACAGAATCCCCCGCCTCAAAACCTTCTAATTATCAAATCCAGAATTTAACTTTCAAACCAAAGTCGAACCAAACTAATATTCAAAGAGAAGTCAAAGTTTTCAAATCTTTGCGCACCCCTATTTTTAATGCTTTAATTTATCAAAATGAAACTTAAAAAAATCAAGTTTAGTTTTTCCCTGAATTAAATTTGCTGACAAATTAAATGTAACCCTTGTATTTTTGTCTAAGCTCTGTTTGAGTGACGTCATTTACATGTGTTATGCCTATTTGACGCTCACCAAACTGGGGACGTTCCAGGCATCAAATCGAACCTTGTGCAACAGGCACAAAGCAGTTTGTTAATTCACTGTCACCTTGCAGGATTTATATTGCAATTTTTCTTACATATAAGTGGTCAAATTTGCTGTGTTTTTTCACCCTTTATTATCTTTAGCTGTCACCTTTGCTTTAAATGGTCAAACCTCCAATATTTTATTTGATTAATGTCACAATAAGAACAAACATAAAAAAACAAGAATGTTCTAGAATCGCGCCTTGAAATAAAACCAAACTGAACCAGCTCTGTTGCAGATTTCTAGACTTGTTAAGAAAACTAGCGTCCGTACAATGTGCCGATAGTGTGATTTGGTTGTGTTTTGTGTAATACACTTCATGCAATTATTATTATTATTATTATTATTATTATTATTATTATTATTATTATTATTATTGTGGAACCGCATCAGTGGCCGAATGGTCTAAGGTGTCACTCTCATGTGTGACTGGCCTGCTGAGGACGGAGTAGTCAGGATTTGAATCCAGGCCAGGTCAACTGAGTGTGGTTTTCCCTAGATGGCTTTCTTCTCTCCGTATGCGCAAATGCGGATTTATTATCTCTAAAATGCTTCTTTTTTCGTCTTTATTCCATTAAAGTAATTAGTACATATGCATATAACTTGAACAAGTAATAATAAGCAGTGATAAAAAGTTTTTGTTTAAAAACATGTAAAAATGAAATAAGCTCACAGTTATTTCCACCAAAACACAGGTGTTATGTAGATTATAAAAATGACAGCGTCTCAAATGTGGCAAAGAATTAAACAAACTGCTATGTGCCATGTTATGTATGTTAGATGTTGTCGTTTTGGTAGTTAGTTGTAGAATGTTCATTTGGCTCTTACCCATCTCTGTGAGAGTCTGGCCCTATATTGCGTGACTTAGTGCTAACAATCCTCCTCTGAGACTGGCTGTTTAGTGCCTACAGCTCTCCTGGAAGACTGGCTGTTTAGTGCCTACAGCTCTCCTGGAAGACTGGTTGCTTAGTGCCTACAGTTCTCCAGGGAGACTGGTTGCTTAGTGCCTACAGTTCTCCAGGGAGACTGGTTGTTTAGTGCTTACATCTCTCCTGAAAGACTGGTAGCTTAGTGCCGACAGTTCTCTGGGGAGACTGGTTGTTTAGTGCTTACATCTCTCCTGGAAGACTGGTAGCTTAGTGCCTACAGCTCTCCAGGGAGACTGGTAGCTTAGTGCCGACAGTTCTCCGGGGGATACTGGTTGTTTAGTGCTTACATCTCTCCTGGAAGACTGGTAGCTTAGTGCCGACAGTTCTCTGGGCAGACTGGTTGTTTAGTGCTTACATCTCTCCTGGAAGACTGGTAGCTTAGTGCCTACAGTTATCTGGGGAGACTGGTTAGCTTAGTGCCGACAGTTCTCTTGGAAGACTGGTAGCTTAGTGCCTACAGTTATCCGAGGAGACTGGTAGCTTAGTGCCGACAGTTATCCGAGGAGACTGGTAGCTTAGTGCCGACAGTTCTCTGGGGAGACTGGTTGTTTAGTGCTTACATCTCTCCTGGAAAACTGGTAGCTTAGTGCCTACAGCTCTCCAGGGAGACTGGTAGCTTAGTGCCGACAGTTCTCCGGGGAGACTGGTTGTGTTGTTGTCCTATAGAGGCTGGTCAATGCTTTATCCCCCTTGTTCAGCGCTCTAGAAGCAATATTTCCCTTGTAATGTGTTAATGGACAGGTCAGCCCTTGTCCTCCCTTGTGAGCGATCTATAAGGAAATTAATTGCTCCATATCCATTGGTTATATTTACAACCCGCTAGGATTGTCTAAGACGAAGGTCATGTGACAATAGAGGCCAGAGGCCTTGTTAAACCTCCCGACGATGAATACTTCTTAACATTCATCTCTGAACTGATGACTCTTCTCTCACTTACTGTACATCAAGAAAAGTTCTGTTGCTTTTCTTAGAGATGGGTCGAGTCATGGATTTCTCTAATATCCTAAATTTTCTTTCGAATCCTCATATCTTTAAAAATGTACAGTTAAAGTTAAAGTGAAATTATATTAAAATAGCGGTTTTAAGCTTGCTACCATTGACAAATGATTTTTTTTTTCTGTGTATATTAAGTAATAAATATCAGAGAGAACTCTTTTTAGTAAATTAACTATATTAATACAATTTTGTCTTTTTTTTGTGATTGTATTACTCTCCCAACTACCAAAGTTTAGCTTTATCAAGTTAAGGACTTTATAACTCTACTTGAGATACATTTTTGAGATTTTTACGAATATCTCAATTACCATAGGATTCAAAGAATCGAGGATTTGAGTGTACTATCTCTATTTTTAATTGATTTACTGACCTCTTAATTAATGAATTTCAAAATGAAACCCTATAAAGACATGAAAACCAGTCCTGCTAGAGATGATGTCACTGTCATGACATTGAGGAGCTCTGCTAGACGTCATGTCTAGTGGAGTCATGGTCATGGCGTTGGGACAGTTTCCTTCCGACAGTTCGCTCTGAGGGTTCCTATCATGAACTAGGTGTGTGTCAGCTTTGATCGTGAACTGGCTTTATGTTAGCTTTGTTCATGAACTGGCTGTATGTCAGCTTTGATCATGAACTGGCTCTATGTCAGCTTTGATCATGAACTGGCTGTATGTTAGCTTTGATCTTAAATTGGCTGTATGTTAGCTTTGATCTTAAACTGGCTTTATGTTAGCTTTGATCATGAACTGGTTCAATGTCAGCTTTGATCATGAACTGGCTCTATGTCAGCTTTGATCATGAACTGGCTGTATGTTAGCTTTGATCTTAAACTGGCTGTATGTTAGCTTTGATCTTAAATTGGCTTTATGTTAGCTTTGATCATGAACTGGTTCAATGTCAGCTTTGATCATGAACTGGTTCAATGTCAGCTTTGATCATGAACTGGCTCTATGTCAGCTTTGATCATGAACTGGTTCAATGTCAGCTTTGATCTTAAACTGGCTGTATGTTAGCTTTGATCTTAAATTGGCTGTATGTTAGCTTTGATCTTAAATTGGCTGTATGTTAGCTTTGATCTTAAGCTGGCTTTATGTTAGCTTTGATCATGAACTGGTTCAATGTCAGCTTTGATCATGAACTGGCTGTGTATCAGTTTATAATTATTATTCAAAGTTGTGTGTGAGCTTGTGTGACAAACACAACCCTAGCCTGTCAGACACAACCCTAGCATGACCTGGCACACTCTTGTATATGTCATTGTGCATGCCGTGTAGTAATGCTGGTAGCAGTATTCCGGGACTACCTTTAGAGCTTGGGATCTGGTAACTTGCTTCCCTTTGGCACTCCTCATCCCTCCTTAGTTTACAACACTTGTAAGTCCCAGGCACAGTTGACCCGTGTGAGAGCTATTGAGCTGCATGTGGAGCTGGCGGACAAATGAGTCGACACACAATGTAAGTACACTGTTCCTTGTCCCGACCGGCTGGACGGATGCCTCTCACAACTTCAAGGTAAACTATTGTGTCTTTCTTCTTGCTGCGCTCTGATTGGTGGCGGTCTCTTAACTGCCCATTTCACTACAGGTGTGTTTTGCAATTTATATCTTGGAGAGTAATGTAGCGCCAACGCAACAAACTGGTTGTTCTAATGTGCATTTTGTTATACATGGAAGAAGGTACAGGAACAAACACAGCTAACACTTTACACTGCTGCCACTGGACAAAAGGGTTATAGCACACTATTGAAGAAAGTAGATCATTACTGCCAACTCCTCTGACCTAGGTTTAATTCTATCAAAACTAAAGTGTAAAACATGCGATGCAATTTCCTAAAATTGGAAACCAAAGAACATAAAAAGGGGGAAGTAAATCGCTAAAAAATTATAAGAACATGTAAAAGTAACAACATAGGAAATTGACATTGGATATGTATTATATAATAAATCTCTAAAGTTTCTATGCCTCTTTTCATGTATAAAAAAAAGTACCTCCAAAAGTGGATAGAGGTTTTTTTCTTTTAATCATGTACATTGAGTGACTTATGTATAGTTAATTCTTTTCATACTTTTTCTCATCCTCACCACCACTGGATAGGGCACATTTGTTTACAAACTACTGTTGGCTCCATTTTTTCATAACAATTTACTGGATCACCTAAAATCATGTAACAACGTTGTAATTTGTTTTGATGAAACGTTGAATAAAGTTACTCAAAGAGGACAAAACGACATTGTATCAGATTCTAGGACAAGGAAAATCATAACATCGTTAGTCGTTAATTAAACAGCGTTTTTTTCGATAGGAGCACCACTGAAGAATTACTGAAGCATTTATTTCATGGTATTTCTCCTCTTCTACTCTCCAAGTTGATACAAGTGTCAATGGATGGTCCAAATGTTAATTTAAAGTTTATAACACTTCTTCAGGAACACATCAAATCTGTCACAGACAATGAAGTATGTGGTTTGCTAAATCTGGGGACATGTGGGCTTCATGTTCATAGTTCCTTGAGAATAGGAGTGGAGTCTGTTGATTGGGATATAAGTAGCTTATTGCGTCACATGTTCTACCTGTTCACTGACTCTCCAGCCCGTTGAGCATTGTTTACCCAGTTGACAGGATTCCATTGAAGCTCAAATTTATGACCATGTTGTTAAGTTTCTCAAAGAAGCAAAACTACCTAAAAACAAATCCTGTAGAGACATATAAAATAGAAGCCTGTGATCCATTCCCGAAGTGTAAACTAGCTTTCTGCAAGGCAATTGCAGATGAATGTCAGCCTTTCCTGCAACGGTTCCAGACATCAAAACCAATGACTCCATATCTTTTTGAAACTGTAGAGAAACTTCTAAGATACCTTATAAATTGTTGCGTGAAACCTGGTCTGATGAAGTACATGGGTCCAAAGTTACTGTCTATTGGCACACAAAATATGATCCCCAGTAAAAATATTAATATAGGATTTGCAAAAAAACGTTTGTTAGGAGAAACTGGGATCACAGTAACAGAAAGACAAAGGCTAGAATTTATACACGAGTGCCGCAGTATGTTAACCACCATGATTATAAAACTATGAGAAAGAAGGCCCTTAAAACAGAAAGCTGTGAGAGGTTTGTCTTCATTGGAATCTTTTGTTATTCAACATTCACCTTAATTGGGCCAAAAGAGATTTTTTTTTAAGGAACTCAGCCATGCCAACATCATAAATGGTGTTCTGGCTGAAAATGGCCAGAAAAAATACTTGCATTTGTGCAACCTCAAAAAATCTCGGCTTCAAGAAATATTTTGTCCTTCTACAAACACCTCCAGGAAGTAATACAGATTTGCCTTAATCTTTACTGGTTGAAAATATGCATTAAAAGACAGTCACTGCACAGCGTCACATTCATGATGAGATACAAGAAGCAGGGGGGATTAAAAACATACACATTAGCAAAAACATGTTGGATTACATGAGAGGTTCTCGGAAACGCTATCATGACTACTTGGAGATGAAGGAGGCAGGAAAGAGGAAATTAGACATACAAGTTAAATATATAGAAGGAGAAAGAAAAACTAATGATGGCAACTGAAGAGAAATGAGAAGCAATAGAAGTGGAGTTGAAAATTGTATAACTACTGTGATAATTTTAATAAATGGAAAATTGACTCGAGACATGAATAATATGAAAGCAGACACACAGTTCCTCCTTTTGTGAGATATTCAGTTCAGGAAATATACAGGTTAGGTAAAATAAAACTGTGATGATACCAAACTTTTTTAGTATGTTCTTAAGTGTCCTGTTCTCAAATTCAACATGTGATTTTCGTGTCGTCTTTCTGCCTCTCTACCCTATGTCTTTAGCCAAAGTTGAGTCACGGCTATGTGCAACCCCGAGAATTCTATTACATTGTAAGAAGAAGAAACTAATAAATAACATGTTTCATAACAATCTTAAAATTTACTTGTATATAGACATCTTTTAACGATTCAATATTATCTCACTTAAACCTAACATGGATCACACCCTATAGTCCATCACCTTAGGGTGATATCCTTTACTTTAACCCCTTCATAGAATGACACAATTTCATGTATATATGTCTAGAAATATTATTACTTAATGTTTGTATGTAACATACTTAATATGTATATTATGTAGTAGCTGGAAAAACATACTGGCTTTGAAAAAGTAAAGTAATTTTAAATTATATTTGGCTGGACTCCCTGATAAAGTTTTAAACTATTTTGAGGGTAAAATATAATTTGACAGACGAATATAGACAGACATCACAAACTCGTCAATTAACAAAATATAACAGAGAGGGCAGACATCTTGGTATGTTGTTCCTGATTGGCTGGCCAACTTATGATGCTGAGAGTCTTTCAGTCATAAGTTGACAGTTTTTCATTTGCTAAACGTGGTTAGGACCTTATCATGTTTAGTGATGGGTCAAATACTCACTTTTATGAATTCAAATCTTTATTTCATCTTCGAATCTCAGATTCAAATCCATTTTTTTTTAATATGAACACAAAGAGGAAATATAAATGTAATAAAATAGAAAATATAAATATTTACTGTTATCATTCTTTCTTAAAATCCATTTATAATATTCATACATTCAGTTAAGTGCTAAATTACTGGTCTGGGGTCATGTTGTTAAGAAAACCCTTGAAGAGCTCATTACCAAAAAGTTTGGTACATTTTTAAAAATTGACAAAAGAGCCAAGTAGCTGTAGCAACCAAACTCATGGATTTTAAATTCCAACATGTTTCACGGAACTTCGAAGACTTAGGTCTTAGTGTGTTTGTTTTGAACAATTAATTATTAAATTGAAACTAAGAATTTAGAGAAGTTTGGTTGCTAGGTTTTGGGGGGGGGAAGCTCTCCCGGAAATTTGAACAAATGGGCTGAACTTGTTTTTGGAATGATCTTTTCTCTTATGTTGGGGCTGAATCGCCGACAAGCAGTTTTAGAACCCTAAAAACAAAAGTTATAATTCAAAATTTGGAAAATATTTTTAAAAATTTGTTTCACATCTCGAATCTCCTTATTTTCCTTATCACTCAGTCAGTGCAAATTAATGTTATGTTAATGTAATGTTAGCTCTATCTGGAACTTGTAATCCGCTGATGTGGTTGAGTTTTAGTTTGCAACTTAATAATGATGATGATAATAACAATAACATTACATGTTTACTTTAGCAGTTAATTAAGGTGTAGTAAACTGTACAGATGATGTGCTCAACTTCTTTTGCTTGATAGTACTTAGCGCATGACGAGGCTTGGCGGGACTAGGCACAATATCTATCGTCAACCGTCACGTCTCCTTACGGGAAGAGATGCGCCTAGTCCCAGGAGCAGTTCCTCTGTATCTCAGCTTTTCTGTTCTGCGCTTATAACCCTTGCCATTTTCCTCACCCCCCGTGCTGGTGTAGGTCTGCGCTCAGGAGAGATGACTCCCCGAGACAGCCCCCCTTCGCGCCCTCTCAGCTCGCTAAGTCAGCAGAGCATCACCAGTGTTAACTCCTCGGCAGTGAGCCTACGACCACGGCCCATCGCTACCCCTCGCCGTCAGCGACCCTTCAGCATCGCAGTCACTGGTGTCACAGGGGCGCAACCGGGCGAGGACCAGCTTTCCTCCCGCAGCACACAGAGACACAGTGAGGACCCTTTTTCTGACCTTGTATCCTCTTTCCTCACAAAGCAAGGGAGGGTCCCTAGACCACTCTTATTGTCACCACCCTCCTAGCTACAAGAATGCTTTCTTTATCGCTTGGGCCTTCTCTAGTTCTAGTCGGTAACAAACAAGACCTTGCAGCATGTCTGTTTGTTACCGAGAGCTTGTCTGCTCCTGCAGTCATCGGAGGCTTGTGTTCATTTGTGACAGTGCTCAAACACTTTCTTACAAATTTATTTTATTTTAAAATTTTAATCAAAATTATTAAGCCATTGGGCCATCTGATTTTTAATTATTTTTTTATAAATTTGAGTGATTAGATATACGTTTTCATCTACCGGTTGTGAAAGTGTGGATAGACGTTTTCATCTACCGGTTGTGAAAGCGTGGATAGACGTTTCATCTACCGGTTGTGAAAGCGTGGATAGACGTTTCATCTACCGGTTGTGAAAGCGTGGATAGACGTTTCCATCTACCGGCTGTGAAAGCGTGGATAGACGTTTCCATCTACCGGTTGTGAAAGGGTGGATAGACGTTTTCATCTACCGGTTGTGAAAGCGTGGATAGACGTTTCATCTACCGGTTGTGAAAGCGTGGATAGACGTTTCCATCTACCGGCTGTGAAAGCGTGGATAGACGTTTCCATCTACCGGTTGTGAAAGGGTGGATAGACGTTTTCATCTACCGGTTGTGAAAGCGTGGATAGACGTTTCATCTACCGGTTGTGAAAGGGTGGATAGACGTTTTCATCTACCGGTTGTGAAAGCGTGGATAGACGTTTTCATCTACCGGTTGTGAAAGCGTGGATAGATGTTTCTATAGGCAATTAAGCTGGAAATGGTATACACAATTTTGTTTAAACCTAAAATGCATCAACTTTTTTTTGTTTCTGCGCTCTTCCTTAGCAACAGTAAAATTGTAAAAAATGAAAGTTTTTGTAAATATATTTTCAGTTTTGTTGTATTTTATTTCATTATAAATACGTTTTCACTGGCCTCCATTCTCCTGTGTTCTAGTGAAAACTCCAGGTTACAACACTTCGATGTCACCTGGTTTGTGTTGTAATATTCATACGTGTTATGTGGGCTCCTTAGTTATATCTTCTGTGTATGTGTGCAAAAGTCACTTTTTTTTAAATGCCAACCAAAATTAAAGTCAAAGATAGGTCTTTTTTTGCTGTCACATAACACTAAATTTTCAAACAAATCGCACAATATTATTTTATGGCAACATCTTAATCCATCCATACCTCTATGGTCTAGTGGTCACAGGTCTTGGCTACAGATTTAGAGGTCCCTGGTTCTATCCCCGGCGCTTCAAGATTTTCCTGTAAAGCAGTAGATCTACAATGGGGTTCAAAAAGTAGCGTCTTTAGTCTAGAAAACAGATGAACGGCTGAAGGGTTTGTTGTGCTGATTACATAACACTCTAGTCACAAATTTTGACACTAGTTTCGCCAACAAACAGTGTCCGTGCAATCGATATGGCTGGTGTGCAGGCTGACGCCATGGACTTTTTTTTTTTTACGTAAACGCTATTATATGACTGGTCGGTGTTAAAATACTGTTTAGTGGCAGCTCTAAAAATGATTAACCCTGCAGTCTTTAATCTCACCTTTCTAAATCCGAGCTGCTACCGACTTATTTAAGTAGCTTCTCATTTGTCCTCACGGGGCTTAGTTTGACCTCATTTCAGACCCACTGCTTCACAGAAAAATTCTGGAAGTGCCAGTGATCGAACCCGGGACCTATGGATCTTTAGCCACTGAACACTAGACCACAGAAGCTGTCTCCTATTATAATATGTATCAAAAAATATTAAGAATAACCTCTTCCCAACTGAGAGGTAAGTATTATTCTTGGGACGGAGATAGAAATGTAAAGGAGGAGCAACAAAACACTTTACAGTGCTGCTGCTGGACAAAGAGCACACTTACCAGTGGTGTTGAAAGATTTGCTGTAAAAACAGGGATAGACTGGTTTGGCTTCATCTGAACTACTAGGATTTGTCCAATTTACCCTTTCATTCGAAGAGTTGTGAAAAATCGACCAGTAATGATTGACAATGTTTGTCCAGTGGCAGCATTGTTAAGTGTAGACATTGTTGCTATTTATCTTTTGTAAAAGCCATGTTGCGCTTGTTTCGATGTTGTCTTCATTCAGATAGTAATAATCTTGTTCTGTAAAGAAAAATATAGCAGATTAAGTTGTTTTCTCAGGTATCGGCGGGGAGGTACGAGGCCCCAAAGTTCCCCCGGTGGACAAGGATGGGGCCAAGCCTCCCTTACCTAGGGTACACTCGGCCAAGAAGACCTCTAGCGGCAAACCCGAGGCTCCGGCAAGGAGAAACATAGACAAGATTCTCAAGTCGGCCAAGGTAAGAAGAAACTTTTCAAAATGGCCGGAATAAGATCGAAATTAGGGGTCAAGTTGACAAATAATTACTTTTAATATATCCTAACCCGCTTCAGTGGCTCCATGGTCTAAGATGCTACTCTCGCAGTAGAATGGACGGTGACTAAGACGGGGAGATCGGGGTTTGATCCTTGTCAGATGTACTGAGGGTGGTTTTCCCTAAATGGACTTCCACTCTTCGTGCAAATTTGGGTACATTTCCTCTAAATTTAATCTTCCTCATCCCAAGCACATTAGTATAATTAGTACATAAGCATATAATCCAAATTGATAGTTATATGATTTCTACTTTTTATTTACAAGTTTAAATGTTAAATGTTCAATATTCCAGAGTTCCCCGCGGGTGACTCCAAAAGTGACACCATTGACATCTCCCGGGGGCGAGGCTCCGCCCTCTTTGCCGGGGGACCAAGTAGAACCGATTAGCACCCAGGATGTATCGCCTCCTATGGCCAATGATGTGAAGATGAGCCCTCCTATGGAGAGTGATGTGAAGGTCATGCCTCCTATGGACAGTGATGTGAAGAAGCTCACCAGTGACCAGAACAATCTTATCATGGAGGAGAGTGAGCTCCCAGAGTCTCAGCAGGAGTCTCAGGGGGCCGAGGAAGCAGCGGTGGGGAAGGAAGACACACCTCCTCCTAGTATCCTGGCCACTGAGACGCCGACACCTCAAAGGACCAACAAGGTCGCAGAAGTGACTGAACAAGAAGTGGATATGTCAGGTACCAGCTAGGAGGGAAGTGAATATGTGAATATGTCGGGTAATAGCCAGGAGGGAAGTGGATATGTCGGGTAATAGCAAGGAGGGAAGTGGATATGTCGGGTAATAGCAAGGAGGGAAGTGGATATGTCGGGTAATAGCAAGGAGGGAAGTGAATATGTCGGGTAATAGCAAGGAGGGAAGTGGATATGTCGGGTAATAGCAAGGAGGGAAGTGAATATGTCGGGTAATAGCAAGGAGGGAAGTGGATATGTCGGGTAATAGCAAGGAGGGAATTGGATATGTTGGGTAATAGCAAGGAGGGAAGTGGGTATGTCGGGTAATGGCAAGGAGGGAAGTGGATATGTCGGGTAATAGCAAGGAGGGAAGTGAATATGTCGGGTAATGGCAAGGAGGGAAGTGAATATGTGAATATGTTGGGTAATAGCAAGGAGGGAAGTGGATATGTCTGGTAATAGCAAGGAGGGAAGTGGATATGTCGGGTAATAGCAAGGAGGGAAGTGGATATGTCAGGTAATAGCAAGGAGGGAAGTGGATATGTCGGGTAATAGCAAGGAGGGAAGTGAATATGTCGGGTAATAGCAAGGAGGGAAGTGAATATGTTGGGTAATAGCAAGGTAGGGAAGTGGATATGTCGGGTAATAGCAAGGAGGGAAGTGGATATGTCGGGTAATAGCAAGGAGGGAAGTGAATATGTCGGGTAATGGCAAGGAGGGAAGTGAATATGTCGGTTAATAGCAAGGAGGGAAGTGGATTATCGGTAACAACACAGCAATGACTGGAAAGTTATTGGGTTATCTTAGCTACCTTTTTTAAGTCAACTATGCCTAGGGATGTGGTATCCAAAGAAAAGTATTGATACTGTAATCATTAAAAATATCGATGCCGTACTAGTATAGAAAGAAAAGTTTTGATAACAGTAAGTAATGGTATCAAAATTTTAATCTAAAACGATGTTGTTGTTTTTTATTTAGTAATAATTTCAACTTTTGCATCATAATTGTATTTTCATATTTATTTAAACATTGAAAATTATAATGGTTTTTACTATTTTAAAACAAATTCGAAAGATGCTTTTTCACTATCTAACTTCTGAAAAAACTTAACCAATTCACTTTTGGGAGATGCCTTTTTTTTAACTACATTCGTCGTCTGTATACTCTAGCAAGATAGACTATTAACTATCCACAAATACTAGAAGAAAGGATGCCCTGTCCTGTCTCATATACTTAAATAACCCACATAGAGCTTTCCGCTTCTTTGCTTTGGGCACCCTTAAGTTGAGTGAGTTTTAGTGAGCTCTATAAAAGCTGGTTATGTTTAGTTTGGGACTGTGCTCATTGATAAAGGAAGGGATACTAGACTTGTCGCCACTCGCCGCATCAGGCTGTATTGATAAATAAATATGAAAGATGAGCTAAAAGAGATTGAATGCTATAGTTGCTTCTTTCTTGTCATGCAGAAAATCAGAGAGAATTGAGAAATAGTCAGTTGTTCTGTCTCCACAATCCACCCTAATAAACACATGAGTGAAGATGACAAAAAAAATGTTTCTTTCGATACCGATCCAATACCTGAGTGCGAGTACTAATATCATTAAAAGCATTGAGTAAAATAAATATTAGTACCGAAAGGAAAAGTAGCGATATTAGTAAAGTATCAATGCCTTTTTAATATCCCAACTATGCCAGCTAATTAGCCAAAAATGTTTGACCCTTCAGCATCCATGATCGCCCGCACACGTATAACAACAGAGGAAGAAGCAAAGGCGGCGCTCGCGGAACGCCGTCGGTTGGCCCGGGAGCAAGCAGAGAGGGATGCTGAACTAGAACGCCTGAGACTGGTACGTTCACTTGTTACTTGAACCCAGGACTAACTTAGTAGTAGATAGGGATATGGTTTATTGAGATGGACTGGGTAGAAATAGCTTAGGATAGGGATATTAGGTGGTGTACTCTTGTGTGTCAATTAACTTTCAAGTTCCTAGTGCCGTATAGTAACCAAGTAATACTTTATTATCAATAATTATTTCAAATAGGTTGTCATTAGTTACTTTCAGCCAATGTTTGTGATAAAGAACCTTCTGTTAGTTGTTACCTACACTCCCACCGTAGATAGGATATACTTCATTCTAATTCGTTGCCGTTTGCGGAACATTGTCTTAGAGCACCAGATTGTCGTATGTTGGTGTCCATGATTCAGATGTGTGTTTCAGGAGGAGGAACGCCGTCTGGAGGAAGAGAGGCTCCTCCAGGAAGAGGAGGACCAGAGGAGGTTCGAGGAAGAGCAACTGAGACTGGTGGAGGAGGCCCGCAGATCTGAAGAGGAACGGCTGCTGCAAGCCATTCAGGTACAAACCTAGGACAAGCATCAATAAACCGGCTTGCCGTTGGCGGAGAAATTAGGGCGTACAAAGGGTGATTTTTCCAAAACAAATGTGGGCACACTTCATCTAGATTCTACATTCCTCATCCCAATTCCATAAGTGTAATATATGCTAATAGTACATACATATACTAAAAAGACGGTGGAAGCATCTAGATCAGGTCAACTGCTCACCACCCTCACTCACCCCTCTTCCCCCCAACTGCAGATTACACCCTACTTGTATGGATGTGCTTGTATAACCATCAGGCGCAATAGACCACAAGAGGAGTATTATACAACTACAGGTTACATTATGTTCCTGAAAGGGGGTACAGGACTGCTGAAAGTTTCGGAAACATTGATCTAGTGTATCGTCTGATGAGGTGACAACGCTTGTGTTCAAATATTGAATGTGTGAGGTCTACTCAATAGTTTAGTGTCGCATCAAGAACACAACTGCCATGTCCATGTTGGTCTGTTGTAGGAGAACCAACGTCGCGAGGAGGAGGACAGACTGAGACGGGAGGAAGAAGCGAGAGCTAAAGCAGAGAAGGAGGAGGCAGACAAGAAGGCCCGAGAAGAGGCTGAGAGGTGAGGCGTGTGGCTTTGTGTGTCGTGTATGAAACATATTTCGTGTTGTGCTTGTGTTGCTAACACTAGTTTATAATTTTTTTTCTCTAGACTGCGTCACGAGATGGACGAGAAATTGAAAAGGGAGGAAGAAGAGCGTGTGTTGCGACGCAAGCGGGTGGAGGCCATTATGTTGCGAACCCGACAGGCCAAGGGCGGGTCCCCGGCGGGGGCTAGCAGGGTAAGATGTGCATCCTTGGTATATATGTAGCCCTGTCACTATTCACCAACAGGGAATAGCAAGGTAATATACACTTCCTGGTGATACATAGCCCTGTGCACGGTGACACATTCAGTTGCGTGATTCCAGGGGGTGGACGGTGAAACTGACCCTGATGAAGGCAAGGAGGGAAGTTTGTTGCAAGAATCTAAGGAGTCTCTATCCCTAGACAAGGAAGACGGTGAAAAGAAGCCCCCTGTGGGGGCTATGTCGTCTAGTTCAAGTGGTGAGATGTTGCTGATAGATACGGACAGTAAGCTGCAGCCCTCAGCCCAGAGCAACGGACATAGCAATCAAGTTCTAGACTATGTCAGTGTAGATAACGTGTACGTATTAACATCTATGTATCACAGGTCACTTGGTTCTTAATGAATGTCAGTTTTCATAATTATTTGCATGAATATGTTTTTCATTATCATCATGAAATTTTTCCAGCCTGTGGCCGGATCAATTCACTGAAATACCTCCCATCTTCCTTCTTTCCTTTCAACATACTTCATCTCCATAATTCCATCTTCGTTACTTGTCCATTCAGCTCATCCATGCTTCGACTACTATCCCACACCTTTTGTTAAACTACTCTTTTTGATGTTTAGTAATCATTGCTGTGTGCATTTGCAATATATTTTGTAATAAAATCTAGAATAGAAGTGTTTATTTTGGTGTTGTTACAAAATCATTCCATAGCCACATGGTTAATCTTTGTGTTAAAATTTTAATCTATGAACTTATATAGAAACATCTAAAGTTTGTGCAGTAATGTATACTTCTCATTTGCTAAGTAAATTTTATAAACCTTGTCTCTAATATGTTTATGATCCAAGTGACACACATTTCCTATGGGATAAATTTGTCAAATATTGTAAGTCGATGTGATATGGATTTTAAATATTTATTCACTCAGAAACTCTCTTACATTTCAGAAAACAAAACAACGCTACTAACAACTTGTTGGATTTCTCAGAGTTTGATGCGTTCAATCCGACGAACAACGCTGTCCTAAACATGTCTCAGCAACCCACCATGGGAAATCAGCAATTTGACCCTTTTGGCAGCTTGACATCCCCGTCAAGCGGTAAGATCGCCAATGAGGACAACGTCAACTCGAACGTGATAAACAATGGTTCAGGGACAACACTAATAGCGTTCCAGGACAGCTTGTCCAAGAAACAAGATTCCAACTCGGTGGCAGGTGGGTTCGTTGACGTGGTCAGGTCTCTAAACATGATGTATTGAGAGAGAAACTGACAACAGTTGTTTGTTTGTTTCAGATCTGTTATCGTAACTGTCTGGTTCTACACCCGGTGATATACTGGTCTGATAGTCCAAGAATAGGAAGAAGTGAATTATGTTCACTATAAGAGAGGCAAAATACACTTTTGGAATTTCTTGAACAATCAGGCAGAGAAATAAAACCCAAGACATTTCAAGACTCCTAAAGTTATGATAACAAGTCGAGTGTAAATGCTATATTTTTGCTAGGAAATTATTTCATATCATTTTAAAATAATTTTGAAAACTATTCGTAAATATATCTAATAGTTTGAAGTCGTCAGTCCCTTCACCTGTCATTGTGTCATTGTCTGTGACGCTTGATGGAGGTTGTTGCTATGGGAAATATATGGGCCTACCCAGTTATGACGCGGAAGTCCCTTGTTGCTGATGACCCAAGTCAATTGAACAACTTGTTTGTAACGGAAGGTGTTGGTCAGTGAATAAAGCTTTGCTATTAAATTTAATCGATTTAATAAACAAGGCTCGTTTATATCCCCGTAGTCAGCTACACGTGTCGTAATATCCCACTAATCATCTACATGGCTGTCAGAATATCTCCATGATCAGCCACATGTTGGAATAACCCTGTGGCCAGCCACACCTCTGTTGGAATAACCCCGTGGCCAGCCACACCTGTCGGAATAACCCCGCGGCCAGCCGCACGTCTGGGAATATCACTATGATCAGCTGCACATGTCTGAATATCACTGTGATCAACCACAAATCTGTGGGCATACCACTGTGATCAGCTGCACATGTCTGAATATCACCGTGATCAGCTGCACATCTGTGGGAATATCACTGATTAGCTGCACATGTCAGATTATCCCTGTAATCATCCGCATGTCTGGGAGATTGTCTTGATGCGCTCAAAGGTGGTCAGTAAAATATAATCTGTAGAATGTATCATATTCACTCTGACCTTTTATCTGGTGAAATAAATTCATGAAATATTTCAGTGTGTCTATCTAGTAAACTAACTTAACTATGGTTGTACAACTAGAATATGTTAAGATATAATTGTTATAATAGTTAATTTGTAATTACTTGTACGTTATTTATTTGTAATTTTTTGACATCGCATTCAATTTCTTCCAATGTAATCGACCTAACAATCAACTACAATTATATATATACATATAACACCCCTTGTTATGGCTTAGGATACAATTGAACATTACCTTTTGTAAATATTTCGAGGTTGTGTGTGGTGTGTCACCTTGTTTTCTTTGTAAATTATAATAATAAAAATAATGTCGAGTCAAGGAAGAGAAGGTTGGTTGGCACAGAGAAGTAATGTTCATGTTTTCCGAGTTATTGTAAATGCTTGTATTAAAAATTGCTTTACCCATTATGTTGCATTTTATTTCAAATTCACCAACTTTCCTGGAAGATATTCCAAGGACCGGACTGTTTGGAGTTTGTTGTGATTCATCATAAAACATATTGTCAAGCTTTCATCACCTGAGAAATATCGACCCGAAAATGACCTGGAAAAATGTTGATCCCTTTTTGAGAGCAAAATAATAAGAATAATGGGTGACCTGGTGGTCTAGGGGTGGTGCTAATAATAAGAAGAAGAATAACGCTAAATTGCAAAGGTGACATCTTCCTCTTAAGTGTAAAGTGTATTCCCTTTTTTCTTTTTGTTTGATAAAGGCAACAATGATGAAATATTACTTGATTTGTGTTTGTGTGTGTACAACTATTTCTACAATTAAAGACTAGAAGGAAGATGTCACCTTTGTGCATTGAATTATGTCCCACATATTTTTTTTCCATCCCTGGGTGAGCTTTCTTAATTTAATTGTCACTTAACTAGTTTATTTTTTAATTTTATTTTTTATGAGTTTCCATTATTAAAATTTGACTGTAAAATGGTCGGAGTTTTAGGCCCTTAGTTCTCGACTATTTCATTTGTATATATTAGTCTGCCATTGTTTATTTTGTTAATTTAATACCATTCTTAAAACCACTAAATTCACTATGGTTGTAATAGGCTTGCAAGTACCCGGTATTTATAGTATTCAAATACATTTAATAACATCTTATCTATCATTTTACATCATCCCCCCTTAAGTTTATTTGAAATCATGTTAACATTATCAATATTCTGAGAGTACTACACTTATAGTACATTGTATTCTGATCAGTTAGGCTTACTATCAAATGTTTAATTATAAGAAAACTTGAGGTTTTAAATTTCATTTTTAGGGCTTTAACTTTTATATCTAGTATGCGTATAACCTGAACGGGTAGTAAGATGCGGTGCTAATAATAATAATAATAAATCTAGTGGTTTTCATTCTTATAAAGTCTTTGTTGGAATCTTATTGTCATCTAAATTTATTACATTTCACTTTCAAGCATTATGCCGTTTTATTTTATCTGTACCCGGAAGCTGTCGGATGCACGTGGGGCTTCACAGGGGAAAAGGGTAGTCCCGTTCTTTTCGTGTTGGCCAAGTAGGGTTTAGAGATGGGTGGTAGAAAATGGAGACCATGTGGCTAAATTACCACAACATTGACAATTTATCCATCTTCATGTATTAAGCTTTTTTTTTCCATTTCATTTCATTATGTAACCAGTCGGTTAAAATGTCTTAATGTTTATTTAAAATAAAACATCCACTTCATAAACTCCATTTATTTAATCGGCTATGTTCTCCACTCCCACCATTAATTAATTGACTTCGAGAAGCTCTACTGGATACCGAGGACAATATTTAAAGAAGATGGAGGATTTCAACTTGTCAGATGACCAATTTGATATTTTTTTTCATGTATACCTGATCAGCTATGTTGAAGATTATGGAACGATACTTTATAATAAAATCCTTGACAATCAAGGTGGTTGCGTGGTCTAAGGTGCTCCTTTCGTGTTAGATTAGACTGCCAATGAATGTGTGATTTAGGTTGGTTTTTCCAAAATGGCTTACCACTCTCCCTTCACGCAAATGCGGTTACATTTCATATAAAAATAACCCTTATACTTAAAATCATCAGCGTGATTAGTACATAAATGTGTAACCCAAACTGGTAACAAGATGCAATTCTTTAAAAAAAAATTAACTGTTTTCCAGGCTGTTGCAGGGTCAATGTGGTTAACTTCTCCCATCTTCCTCCTTTATTTACATCCATTCTTATCCTCTTTTATTGGTCTCCCTTGTGGTATTTCCCCAGCATACTTCATTGCCATCATTCTTCTTAGGATATCTTCATTTCTATTCGTATCTCACCTCGTGACAGCTAACATGCTCCTCAAAACCTTCATTTCCACGGCCTCTACTTTACTGGTTTTTGATACATCCAATAGCCATGTAATTATATTTAGTACCACGTCTTACTACCCGTTCGGGTAATACGCTTTAAGTACCAACTATGCTAATGGATTAGGAATTGGGAAGGTTGTATTAGAGGAAGTGAACCCGCATTTGCGTGGAGGGAGAGTGGAAAACCATTTAGGAAAAATCACCCCCAGTTCACCCGACAGAGATTCAAACCTTGATCTCCCCGTCCTCAGTAGTCGAGCTTAACACGACTAGCGCGTTAGCCAACTACGCCACCGAGGCGGGTGCCATGTGATTATGAGTACAAAGTACGCCCTGTGTAAAACTTATATTTTCCATTTTAGGTATCTTAGGCACCTATAGAACAACTCCCCCCGCTGCCCTCTTATTAGATCCTCTTTACTTCCACATTTATAAGCTGCTTTACACACTGTACTTCATCTAGATCTATTTATTTATTGGGTGACCTGGCGGTCTAGGGGTAAGGTGTCAGACTTTTGTGCTGGCGGCCGAGATTCAATCCTCTGTCCCGGCACAGATTTATCTGATTACCAAACCCTTCCTTCACCTCTGACAAGACATCTTGTGAATGTGGGGAATTTCTCACAATCACCCTACCATTACACATTAGCATAAGTGCGTATAACCCGAATGGGTAGTAAGACGCGGTGCTAATAATAATAATATTTATTTGGCTTTATCCTCTACCCTGTCAACACCAAAACTTAGCTCTTTGCTGTGTTTAATTTCATCCCACACTCCAGCCCTCCCTCATTTCCCGTCCCTGTTCCTGTATTTACTTTTCACCCATACCATAATAAAGAAATAAGCAAACAGATTGCTTTCATATTTTACTGCCCCAGTTTTCCTTGCCACCTTATTCATGACCATCACCATTATTAAGGCTAATGGTGAGCTGCTTCACTCTAAGTTGTTAACAAAAGATAGCGTCTTAAGGATTGTGCCATGATCAAATTAATAATTCCCTAAGCAATTTTTAGTTTTACAAATATAAATAATATTAGGGTAATTTACTGACAGAATTTTTCTTTAAATACGAGGGTGATCCCAAAAGTAAGGTCTCTTATTTTTTATTAATTCAAAAAAAAAGTATTTGCAATAATCTTTACATTTTTTTAAGTTAGAACAATTACCTTTTTTTTTTTACATAATCCCCATTTTGGTTGATGCATTTTTGTAGACGCTGTGGCATATTTTTTATTCTCGTGTCATACCAGCTCGCCGCCATGTCCTTGAGAAATCGTTGAACCTCTTTTTTTCACCTCGTCGTCGGAGCTGAATCGCTTGTCCTGCCAAATGTTCTTTCAACTTAGGGAACAGGTGATAGTCGCTGGGTGCCAAGTCCGGACTATAGGGTGGGTGTCTGATGATGTCCCATCCAAACTTTTGCAAAAGCTCGATAGTTTGACGGGCGACGTGTGGGCGAACGTCGTCATGGAGAATGCTTATGCCCTTGCTCAAACATTCCTCTTATCCGGTTCTGAATCACCCGTCTTGAGTTTTTTCAGAGTTTCAGAATACCGATCAGCGTTTATTGTGGTCCCAGCAGGCATACAATCTACCAACAATACTCCCTTTCAATACCAAAAGATGGTTGTCATGAATTTACTGACAGACTGTGTGTGTTTGAATTTTTTCGGCCTTAGAGAATAGGAATGCCTGATTGTTTCGTCTTTGGGGTGAAGTTAAATGCCCAGGTTTCATCTCCTGTGATACTAGAGTCCAAAAAGTCTTCATTGTCCGCAAAGCGGCGAAGGAACTCGCGGGAAGAATCAACATGTTGCCGCTTGTGATCTTCTGTCAGCATTTGTGAAACCCATTGAGAGCAAACCTTCCGATATTGTGGTTAAGATCCTGTGTATATTGCTTCGGGAGACCTCAAGGACCAAAATGCAAAGATCATCCATAGTGATCCGTCGATCTGCACGCAGGCTTTCCTCGATCTTCTCAATTGTCTCGTCGGAAATTGATGGTCTACCACTAATTTGCTGATCATGAATTCCATTATGACCAGCTTTAAACTCCCTACACCATTTGCGAACATATTTGATGTCCGCCATACACTTCGGTCAACTGGCGATGAATTTCAACAAGTGTAATGCCTTTCGCATTCAAAAACCGAATAACAGCGCAGATTGCGCACTTGGCGGCAAAGTTCAACGGGAGCTCCATTTTCAATGGCTGCCAGGACCAGACTGAGGGTCACTGGGAGGCGGGAGCATGCTCGGGTAGGGGTGGGGGAACTCCCAATCACAACAGATATTCAATAGCCGCCAAAACAGTTTTGTTACGCCCCCAGCCCCTCGGAGACCTTACTTTTGGGATCACCCTTGTAGCTTGAACACCGTTGTTTAAGGTATTAGTATGAAGAGTGGTTCTTATGATTAGCAAAGAAATGTTTGATTTTCTGAAGAAAATTTTTGTTCCAAACTATAATAGACTCGATGAGAAAGTTTGTAAGATCGTGTATTAAGGTGGCTGCCTCATCAGAAAGTATAAATATATGGCAGACCACACAACTTAACATACAATAGTCTGTGTTGTTTTCTGGAACTATATTCTATGCTTACACTCCCGTCTTCATGTCAATAAGAAAGAGATGAAATAAAATTATGAAACTTATCTAAAGGCAAGAGGAAAGCTCACAGCTGGTTTTTTTTATATCTTAACATTTTCTTTTGTGAGTCTATCAATAAGTTGCTATATTTGATAGAGGAAGGCTAAATAAATCTAGAGCCCTTTTCATCAACCCTAGTCACATTGCTCCGCAAATATGATTAAAAAGTCATTGAAAATGAGCTGTCACACTTTCACACATTTGTGTTTCTATTCATAAAACTGAAACTATAGGGGTTTTTTTTTAGGGAAAGGAGCCTTGTTTGAATCTTTCAGCTTTATTTTGGTATGAACCATATTTTGAAATATCACATTATAGAATTAAATATTGGGTTAAGAGCTGAACAGCTGCCCCCTAGACATCTAAACTGTATTCATGTTACACAGTAAGTGATACCTAAATACAATTTATTAAAGGTAAGAAGATAAGTATGTTCTGTCGCTCAAAATACACAGATACAAAGTTGTTTATTTAATATAAATGATGGAATGATTTACATAATTTGTTTAATACATTCATACCAAATACATATACAAAATAAGTTTTTATATTTTGCAAAAACAAAAAATAAATTTTTTCCATAACAGCTTAGAGTAAAATTATATAAAATAACAGTTGCACAACTTTTAAAGTCCTCACATGATAAGTTGTAGACTAGATATTACATGTGTGGCGACCACGCATCACAGTGGGACTCAGGCAGCTTCCAGGGCCACCCTCTCAGTACGCCGCTCTCGAACCAGACCTGCACAAACACGACAGTGAGTCCCGGTCTCGAACCAGACCTGCACAAACACGACAGTGAGTCCAAGTCTCTAACCAGACCTGCACAAACACGACAGTGAGTCCCGGTCTCGAACCAGACCTGCACAAACACGACAGTGAGTCCCGGTCTCGAACCAGACCTGCACAAACACAACAGTGAGTCCCGGTCTCGAACCAGACCTGCATAAACACGACAGTGAGTCCAAGTCTCTAACCAGACCTGCACACACACGACAGTGAGTCCCGGTCTCGAACCAGACCTGCACAAACACGACAGTGAATCCCGGTCTCGAACCAGACCTGCACAAACACGACAGTGAGTCCAAGTCTCTAACCAGACCTGCACAAACACGACAGTGAATCCCGGTCTCGAACCAGACCTGCACAAACACGACAGTGAGTCCCGGTCTCGAACCAGACTTGGACAAACATGACAGTGAATCCCGGTCTCGAACCAGACCTGCACAAACACGACAGTGAGTCCCGGTCTCAAACCAGACCTGCACAAACACGACAGTGAGTCCCGGTCTCGAATCCAGACCTGCACAAACACGACAGTGAGTCCAAGTCTCTAACCAGACCTGCACAAACACGACAGTGAGTCCCGGTCTCGAACCAGACTTGGACAAACACGACAGGGACTACCTGGCTAATGATGGGGAAATGGGGTTCGAACACCAGTCAGGTCTAATGAAGGCTGCTTTTCCTAGATGGTTTCCCGCTCTCCCTCCATGAAAATGCTGATAGAGTTTCTTTAAAACTCTACCTTTTTAGTAGGGTTGTGTGAAATCCACTTTTTCAACTCAAAGTGAATCGAATATATGAACTCTCGAAGACAAATTGGAATTCATTTTTTTTTTGTGGTTATTTATATTACTTTATGCACTAAAATTACTTGTAAAATGTTTTATTACACAATTTTTGTAATATTTCATGTTACTTTGACAAATCAAGTTTTTATCACAACATGAAATTCAATTTCTTCAGATTTTTTCCATATTCATTTGTATTGTACAAAACTGCTCAGAATGGCTACAAGTGAACACAAATGAAGTAATTTAGCTCTCAAGAGTTTTATTGGAGAAACTTCAAAGCCAAAATTTGTTTCTAAGCAAAGTCGAAGTTCGTGTTTGTTTTGAAGCTTTGCACACCCCTACTTTTAAGTATACATTTTGTAGGATGGTGTAGTCAATTTATTGTATTTATTCTAGTTATCTTTTATTATTTTTATTTAATGTTGTAGGAATAAGGAAGGTAGAATTTTGGACATGACGTGGTGAGAGAGATTATAAAACCGTTTCGGAAAAGCCACTCCGAGTACACCCGACAAGTATTTGAATACCGATCTCCACTTAATTGGTCATGAGTCTAGATAATGATAAGGTAATTAAAGTAAAATTGTAGATTAATCCAAAATATAATTTAGAAAAATTGTATACCTAGAATTGTTTTAAGCTTTATACTTTTAAGCATCGTGCTGTTTTATTTTATTTGTACCCGGAAGCTGTGAGATGCACGTGTGGCTTCACAGGGGAAAGGGGAGGTTTGGCGTGAACCCCTAGCCAATCAACACATCAGATGGTAGTGTCTGTTTTTGATAATAATAAGAAGGGAAGCGTTAGATGCAGGACACGTGCCGGTTAGCTTGCAAGTTAGGAAGATGTACTAAGAGGTACTAAACGAATAGTCATTAGTTTTGTGTTGGCTTTCGGGTTTTTAGAGATGAGTGGAAGAAACGGGAGACCACCATGTTGCTAAATTATCACAACTCTAACAATATACACTATCTTCCAAGTATTAATTAGCCTTTTTTTATATATGTAGGTAACTAGTCTTTTAAATTTAATAAAATGTCTGTTTTCGTCAAAATAAAACTTCCAAATCAACCTCATCAAATGCTTTCTCTTTATTCGACCACATTCTACACCCCCACCATTATTAATAAACCCCGATAAGCTCTACCGAACCAGCTGGCTGCCGTGGACAAAGACCAAGAGAAGAAGATGGAAAGGAGTACAAGTTGGACTAGTTAGAGTAAGCAACAGGACAATAACCACTCTCGAAAGAAAGTAAGTTTAGTACTCACGCTTGTCCTGACTCGGTGTCACCTCTTCTCCTTGCTAAGTAAGCTCGAGTATAAGGGGGTGAATTGTACTCACGCTTGTCCTGACTCGGTGTCGCCTCTTCTCCTTGCTAAGTAAGCTCGAGTATAAGGGGGTGAGTTGTACTCACGCTTGTCCTGACTCGGTGTCACCTCTTCTCCTTGCTAAGTAAGCTCGAGTATAAGGGGTAGCTCGAGTATAAGGGGGTGAGTTGTACTCACTCTTGTCCTGACTCGGTGTCGCCTCCTCGCTCTCTTCTCCCTCGGGTTCTTCCCTGGGGACCTCTGGCAGTGTCAATGTGGACTGAATAAGTTGGTCCAACTCGACCTCAACCGCTTCTTCATCCTCCTCCGTGAGCGCCCCGGACAGGAGCTCGTCGATCTCCTGGATATGAGAGGATACGGGCATTTTCACATTGACCGACACCAGCATAGACATTTCACGTTTACCAACACCGACGCGACACCAGCCTGACTCCACAAGGACACATTTTAGCGACGGCCGGGGAGATGCGACTCTTCTGTTTTGTTTGCGCCCGCTCCTGGCGCGCTACCACAACATATCTCATCCTTAATAATAAGTCAAAATGGCTGTGGTTAACAAATTATATTTTATTTGTTATATTTAAGAGACAAGAAACAAAGGATTATGCATAAAAGATGGTTTTGGATGCACCCGGTTATAAAATTAAGATATTTAAAGGGCACATATCACCTCTATTACAACTACCTCATCTTACTTAATATTGACCATACAATTTTATTAGTAATAAATATACGCCTAGTTAACAACAAAATGTGTACACACTTGGCAAAAACAAGGCTGTGTGTCAAACTGTCGGCCGGCCGGCTCTACTGGGCCTACGGCACTCCACTTACATGTCTGTGCATACGACGACATGTCGGTGAGTGTGAAAGTATTCCATATGTTAACCTAAGATTTTGTGACCACCGGCATTGGTGTCGGTGTCGTGCTGGTGCCGTGTCGGTAGATGTGAAAACGCCCTACGGATGGGGGACGACACTTGAGTGTTTTCACATACAATGAATGCTAAATAATGATACTTTTCACAAAGACCAGTTTTACACAATATTCGTATCCCGCCTAAAAAAAGAATGTGTCAAGTCCATTTTTTTTAATTCATAGCAAACTTGAATCAAATAAATAAAATAATATTGAAGTTTGAAAAAAAAAATGTGTATTTTATGATATAAAAAAAAGTTACATATATAGAGGTTATGTATATAACTTTATGCACTAAAATTACTTGATTGGGGAAAAAAATGTACACAACTATACATAATATTTCCTTTTATTTTGATAAATCAACGGTCCCGGCACAGATTTATCTGATTACCAAACCCTTCCTTCACCTCTGGCAAGACGTGTATTAATCACAACTTGTGAATGGGGGGAATGCCAGGCCTCCACCATGGTTAGGATTCCACGTTAAACTGTAGCTCCTTCATTTCATCTCACAATCACCCTACCATTACACATTAGCGTAAGTGCGTATAAGGGTCATTCCATGTCAAATCAACCAGGCTCTCAAACCGACCATTTTTGATTTTTATGAAACTTGGTATATTTGTAGAACTCTTCATTATAAACAAGTATGATTTTTTAAAGAATTTTTACTGCATCCATTTTTGAGTTATTAATTTTTGAAATTTTTAAAAAAACATGATTTTTGATCTGCTGAGCAAACCTTAACTGACAATAACTTTGGATCTAATTGTGCTAAAGTTCTGAATTATGGCTCATTTGAAAGATCTTTAATTGGGCTTTCATTTGATATGACACATGAAAATTTTATATTTTTTAAAATCTCAAGGTCATTCAAAGAAATTTTAAATTCTGAATATTAAAAAAAGTAGATTTTTAAAAATTCTCAAAAAAATATATGCTAAATATACATTATTTTTCTACATATCCTGAAAGTTTCATAATGGGATCTCAA
>CABFVX010004239.1:5668-26056 GCA_902151425.1 Timema shepardi | reverse complement strand
TCTCACAGTACAATATACACAACTGTCTCAAGTCATTGTACATAGCTCTCACAGTACAATATACACAACTGTCTCAAGGCATTGTACATAGCTCTCACAGTACAATATACACAACTGTGTCAAGACATTGTACATAGCTCTCACAGTACAATATACACAACTGTGTCAAGACATTGTACATAGCTCTCACAGTACAATATACACAACTGTCTCAAGACATTGTACATAGCCCTTGGCGCAGAAAATTGGTGACTGGGGTTCCAGAGGAGTTGTGATCAAATAGCAGATGGTGATGTCACAGCCCAACCCTGATAAAACATGGTGTTCCATCAAGAGTGTGCGGTAATTGTAGGCTTATTTTTGTCTCGTTGATTATGCAACGGCCTCAAGACTATTCACATGAATCCGGTACTTATTACTAGCTGAGAATATGACCCACTGATAAATTGCTGTTCCTAAGTTAACTAATTTACAATCCTTCTAGAAGTACTCACTCCTTCCTTCCATCACGCAATAGTTTGCGGGCCAGTTCCTTGTCTTTCTCCAGGCTCTGCTCTATTCTCCGCTGGTACAGCTTAAGTTTATCTCGCTGCTGTTTCAGTTGCTGAAACCAATAATAAAGGAAAATGATAGGTGCTACATGTGTGTGTGTGTGTGTGTGTGTGTGTCACGTTCGTACAGTCCAGTCATAACTGAGAGAGACAAAAGAAATGTTAACTACAGTCGATTCACCATAAGAGTGTAGGTAAATGACAGCTAGTAAAAGTTACCAGATCTTCTTTCAGATATTCAATCGCCAAACCATATGATCTAAATTCCAGGACGAAAGACCGATATTCAAGAAATGTTGATATCACCACCATGTGAGGCCCATATATTGAGTTGTTTCTTTTTGGCAGTTAAAACTTACACTACAGACTTATAAAAATAAACTTTTGGATGTTTCTTTTTTTTTTGTGGAAGCAGTGTCTGTGGTTCACTTATAAATGATTTTCAAACAGTTCATCTAAAAGTAGGCCTACGCATTTTCTTAGAAAATTAAAATGGCAAACAAAAAAAAAGGAATGTGTTTTTTGATGTCAAACTGTGTTTGGTTGTGTCCATGTGCATGTGTTTACAAAATAAAATTATTATTATTATTATTAGCACCGCGTCTTACTACCCGTTCGGGTTATACGCTCTTACGCTAATGTGTAATGGTAGGTTGATAGTGAGATGAAATGGAGGACCTACAGTTTAACGTGGAATCCGAACCACGGTGGAGGCCTGGCATTCCCCACATTCACAAGATGTCTTGTCAGAGGTGAAGGAAGGGTTTGGTAATCAGATAAATCTTTGCCGGGACTACAAAATAAAAACTTTTATTTTAAAACCAGTACTTTGTATAGCTCTTTCTAAGTTTAAAATATTGTCTAAGGTTATTTATTTAAGATACAAGTGTGAGTATAGGCTATTACTTTATTTCATGCACTATACTATCCGAGGTTGCCACAAATGTGAAACAATAAAGGTAAGTAGGCCTAGAATAGTTTTATTAATATTTTTTTTGTTCTTTCAATTAGTTACAAAAAGCCCAATTATATAGTAATCCAAGGGAATTATTACTAGACGAGTTTATTAAGACTTTTGATTAATAATATAGTTTTACTAATAAAATAATTATTATCTCCAAATTAGTTAACATTAGTGACTTTCAACTAACGTTTGCAATACAAATGTTCTGCTAGCTGTCAGTCACCACCTCTCCAATCGTGGACCGAATGTGTACAGTAGGCCTACAAGTTGTTGTATTAATGGCTTGTTGACAATCAGTCATACCCACAGTTATAATGTTGTCTGTCTAGAATAACTACCAGAAGGTTCATCAAAAACCTCTAATGTTAACATAGGTTATGTTGATTTACGTTTAGCCAATCAGAAATTACCATGAGAAGATTCTGTCCTGGCACTAAATATTTAACTATGATAATTTACATGGGCCTATATCTCTGGCTGTATCCGAATTCTCTACTTAAGCGCCATCGCCTTGACATGTACCCTGGGCAGTTGCATTGGCGAGGACTTGTTAAGAGTGTAAACTTATCCGAATTGTCACTAGGGATGCCAGTCCACCTCTTACATAGCCTTGAGTCCAAGGACGAAAGCAATATGCTGTCGACATGTCCTTGTTGCTGTGTTTGACTGGCAACTGTTTTATGATTACTTTTTTTTGTCTGCTGAAGCTCTGAACTTTACACTAGCCCAGAGTTTTAAATTATGTGACTGTTAATGGAGACACGTACTATAATATTGAGAATTTGGTTATTTTGAAAAGTGGATTAATCAAGCTACACCTATCATTTATTACACCAAACGTGGCGAATTGTTTCTCTGTGTGCTTTATTTTTTGTAAAACAAAGGGGAAACCGTCAATATAAGCAATATATTAAAATAGTGCCGATTTTAACCGGTGATGGTATACTTATTTTCAGTAGGGTTTATGGCGCTTTACATAGCATAGTTTCTAAAAACATTGGTAAATAGTAACATGGTCCCAAGGATGGAGCTAGGCTCGCTGCTATTCGAATAGTTTAATGCAGTCTTAGATCCGAAGTGTTTGGTAAATGTGAATTTATAAATTCTATAACAGAAGGACCCTTTCAAAGATCCTCGAGATAATTCAGATCCAGCTTCTTTATTTTTTTTCTATCAGTAAATTACAGTATAAAAAGTCTTTGTTGAAGGAGTTTAACAAACACAACGCATATTAGGACAATCTGGTGTGACCGATTGTATAAGAGCTATAAATGTGCGATAATTATTGATAAGGTGTGCTAACATAACCTCTCACCAATATTGACTTATCATACTCCGTAACTCTGCTAGGTTGTTTCTTGCTTTTACCAAACCACGCACCCATCCTTGTAAATGTTAAAAGTTCACTCCATAGAAATTATTTAGTTCCATAAAAATGTAAATAATATAATTAAAAACTTTATTGATAAAAATTAAATAGTAATGGTAATGGGAATTACAAGATTAAAATACTTTAAAGTCTCCGATTAAGTAATAAATGACAGATGACTTGTCATTGTCAAAGAAAATATTTTGGTGTTGACAGCTAGCGCTGAAGGATCTATATAACAAACTATAATTATTAAATACATTTACCATCTAGACATATAAATTTCATTTAGATGCTGGGATTATATTCATGCATAACGCATAACTAATAGCAAATAGTGCATAGCACATAATGCGTAAGAATTTTAAATACATTATTTTCAATTATTGTGTTTATAATAGATACATACACTATAAGCTTATACGCTATGCATGAAATGTAGTATAGATAATAATTGAACTTGAGACGTATAAGCTTATGAGAATGCGAGGAGAGAATATATCCAAATTAAACGCGAGTATCCGAGCAGACCAAAATAATTTGTTTCTGTGTAAATGTTTGAAATGCCTTGAGGTAGCCATAGTTGTTTGTTATTCATAAATTTTCTTTGTGCTTGCATCAATGGTTATGATTGTATATAGTCTGTGATTGAAAATAAAAGATAGATGTTTTACTTTTCCCTCTGTTATTGAGAAGTAGGTCTATAATAACATTCATGACAGTAATAAAATTGAAACCAAATAAAAATCGAATTTGATTTAACAAAACTGAAATTTAGTTAAGTTCTAATTTATAAAAATTCCGATTAATTAACATTGTTTTTTGAATAATCCTTTTATTGAAGTAATTTTATAGACATTATCTAGTTGTGAAAAGAGGTAGGGGATTTTCTATTTTTAAAAAGAGAATAGATTCAAGTAAGATTTAAATCACGTTTCATTCATGTTAAGACATTCATTCGTATTCAAGATGTTAGCCGATGTAAATGAAGCCTCGTGTGGCGTATGTAAAAACGTGGTCGGAGAAAAACAAATGTCTCTGTCATGTGATATTTGCCAAAAATGGTACCATAAAAAGTGAGAAAAAAGTACAGACAAATTGTTTAAAATACTAACTCGGGTAGAAACAAACGTCCCATGGACATGTAATAAATTCAAGCTTGAAATAGCCAAAACAAAAATTCAGGCTAACTCAGTTAAAGACTTTCGACTGATCTAGATAAATAATTCAAATAATGATAATGTGGCATTAAATCTTCTCAAATCCATAGCAAATGATGTCCAAAAAATGAAGGAATCCTTGAACTGCTTGACATCACAAATGGACAGGGCCGATGATTAAATAACTATGATTCGACAATGAAATGGCTACTTTAAAAATAATAAATGATCAGGCACAAAAAAATTATAGATCTCCAGCAATATTCTAAAATAACAATGTCTAAATTGATAATATTATTGAAACAAATGGTGAAAATATCCTAACGATAATTACCTCACTAGCTGCCCAAGTAGGGGTTAATATATCTCAAAATGATTTCAACGCTTGTCATAGAGTATCCAAAGTGAAAAAACTTGAACCAAATAATATTACTCCTATATCGGGAAGCTTAATAGTCAAGTTAACAAATAGACATAAAAAAAAAGGAACTTTTTAATGCCCGTAAATCAAGGAAAGCGCTGACAACAGAAATGATTGGCTTGCCAGGACTATCAAACATTATCTACGTTAATAAACATTTTGTTCCCCAGGTGAAAAGATTATTTCTAGCCACTAGAAGATTGAAGAAAGAAAAGGGTTATCTCTTCTGTTGGGTAAGAGACACTGACACCCTACTGCGGAAAACTCAAACAAGTATTATTATCCTTATAAAGACTGAAGAAGATATCAGGGTTCTCTGATTTCAATATTCCCAGCCCATACAATGCATCAAGATCATGTTACAAATGCTGTAAGTGCTGCAAGGCCATCCTCAATGGTCAGTCTAATGAGCGTTATTATGAGGTTTTTATCATTCTTAATAATCAATGTAGGCCTACATCAAGGTACCAAACTAAGTGGATATGTTAAAAGTGGCATGTGCTTATGTTCGACATAAGTTGTCGATTCATTCGATTATTTAAAAAATCATTCGAATGAAAACAATCGTTGACTTGACGCGAGCTGGCCGATTCATTCTCTTACCACTCACTTTCAAGAAGTGCTGCGGAAAATCGACTTTATGAATATGAATGTTTCCAGGCCATCACTATACAGATCTTCATTTTCAATAAATAGTCTTAATTGCTACACAATAATCGACTTTACGCTTTCGAATGATTCTAAGGCTAATTCAATACAAAGTTTAAGTGGTTGTACAGTTTACAATCGAATATCAGCCAAAAATAATTCGAATGAAAATTACAAAATGATTCGATTATTTTGTGACATTACTACGTAGATTGTTATTTTGCATTTCCTTTAAATGTTACCCTCCTAACTAAACGTGTATAGCACGAATGGTTTGAGAGATAAATTTTTTAACCTTGATTTAAATTTATCAAGTAGATAAGTATATACTTTTTATGTATTTAATAAAACATTGCCTGGCCGTAATATTTATATCGTATTATAATTGTATTTACTGACATAATTTTACATTCTTATAACACAAAATATCATTATCCAGCAAATTCACGTCATCGTTTGTCCAGTAGTAATTGTGTGTTTGATTCTAAGTGAAGCTTTCAGGAGGCATATAATTGATTCAATTATTCAAATCGAAAGTATTTTATCACTTACCCGATATATAAATAGGATTGTAAGATTATATATTTTTGTTATGTTTATGAAATATTAAAGAGACAATTATTTCGACTCTTTTTAACACAAAGGGAAACGTATGTTCTTTATTTTATTATTAATCTTACTCAAACGTATTTATATTAATTGCGAGTTACTTATGTGACTAATGCGTTCAAACATTCACTGTATAGTAGGCCTATTTTGTTGTGGCTGTACTTTGGTCTTTGACACTGGCACAAGGAACTAAATACAGTAATAGATAACTGTTGATAAGCTGAAAACGCAAAGGAATGCGTGTTGGGAGATGTGACAGCAGGGTGAAGAGAATAGTAGCGCAAAGCAAAATGAGCAACTAGTAACTACATTTAGTTAGAAGTAGTAAACATACGATTATCACCGACTCTTTACTACACTTTACTGTACTTCTCAAAATCATTCGAATGATTCTTTCGATTCATTCGATTATTTTTCAAAGAATCGAATGGTTATTCGATTCTTAAAATCATTCGATTATGCCCATCACTACGTAGAATAGAGTGGTGCGTGTCCACGCATGCGCGCGCATCTTGAGATTACAATGACGTCATTGTTAGGTTAATTCCAATCTTGTGTGTGGCGACTGGCGAGTTGTTATTGCCAAAGTTATAGATAAAGAAAGGTGCATTGGTCACACTTCTCTAATCATGTGTGTAATGTTTGGTTTGTGATGTTATTCGGTTCATTGCTTTGTTGACGTAAGTAATACCAATATTATACCTTACGTTTGTTTAGCAATTAACAATTTCAAGTGACCTGCGCGAGACTCACATTGTACCGTTAATGAAAGGACGGGTTTCGAATCCTGACCGACTGTCTTGTGATTGTTACAAGTGGCGTTACACCCGGCCACGCAGAAGGGCCCAATTGTTTATCATAAAGTGTTTTTTTTATCTTCGTGCAGGCAAGCCGACTGACTGATGACTTTTCCAAAACAAATTCTTGGATAAAACAGTCATTATATAGTGTGATTACTAAATTAGTTATTATTTAGGACTATTAATTATTTCTTATAACATTTACTAAGGTGTTAGATGACTTGGAAAAGGGGGCCCGAAAATAAATCTTACGGGAAGGGGGGGGGGGGACAAGCTTAATCTTTTACGCCTCTGGATTGCCGTATATAATCCCTCCAACACGAACGAGTCTTTTTTGTTTTGTTTTTTCCAAATTTGGGGGATAATTGCCACTTACAAAACACATTTGTCATAAACAGATCCTAGTCTAACTAAATTAGCCATTAAATAATAGGGTTCACATTCAAAATACTTTGTTTCAGTCGAACAATAATATAAATTCAATATTTTCATTGAACCCCAATATTAGAATAGGTTTAACACTTTTCTCGGATTTTTTTTTTTTAAGTATTAAAAAAATATAGCACTTAACACTGTCACCAGTATAACTACAATTAGACACACACAAAATTCACCCGTCGATATACTAAGATTGTTTGGACCGTAATTAATAATTTAGAAAATATTTTCTCGACTCGCCTATTTCATAGTATCGCGAGACGCGTAGTTAAGTTTATAGCAACCACGCCTTTTTTTCTGTGGCAAAACAATGTTTTTATAATAAATAAAAATAATCAACCAAGTTTAACCAAACTTTCCAAGTCTATTAAAATCCAATAAAATTAAAATGTTGATAGGATTAATACATTTAGAGACTAGTTATTTTCATGCAAAATGGTAATGGGTGTAACTTGTGACGATAATAAGTAACCAAGAGATTGTGAATCTGAATGAGACCTTTTAATGATCTTTGAACTTAATTACTTATTTGATTAGTTGGTATCTGATCAAAATATCTCGACTGCTTGTTTATTCTGTCTTACTTAATAAATAACACTACTATGTACTTACATAAATTTAATGAGAGAAATTTCAATCCTTTTTGTAATTTATTTATTTATTATTTCACTAACAAATAACAATATCTTAATAGCTGGCAGTTTTTCTATCTGGTCACATGTAACCTTGATTTAAGTGAACATTTACTTCACAAACCCACCTTATCTCTTCATTCATTGACCACGCACACATTTAAATCATTCGTTTAATATACCCCACTACCCGCCATTCCTATCTTGAGATAGTTCTAGCCAATCCACCTCATTACACCCAATCGTCCCTTACTAGCCTCTAATGAAATGTTTGCATTTCTTGCAACAGCTTCCTTACTATTACCTAACAAAGCTAAATCACCTGTGTACCCTAATAGTTGTATTGTACCGTTTAATGTCAACCCTTCCCTACTCTCTTGCATTACCCTAATATCATACTCTAATAAGGCTAGATTAAAAAAGTAGTGAGTAACGTGCATCTCCTTGTTTTAATCCATTATGTATTTCGAGAATATTTGATAAGTGATATCCCCCACATGTAATTCAAACGCGTTTTCGCGGAGCAGGTCAAGCCGGGCGCGTGACGTCACATAGTGACCACCATGCAACTCATTGTTTCATTGTGGATAACTAGACTTTATTTTAATTTAATTAAAAGTACTTAACGATTAGGGCACCTGTATATACTACATAAAATACTTGTATATCACCACATTTAATTAGTAGCAAATGTCTCAAGCTTACAGTGTATGTACACATCATAATTAAGAAGTATACTAACGTTTGAAATGTTTAATTTAAAATATATATTTAATAAAGTGACAAAAACGTTTTAAAATATCAGTTAATAACAGTTGCATACTTAAAGTGTGAAATATGATTAACGAGAAATCACAGTTAACAACATTAAATAACATCTTTCCTTGGCTGCGGCCGTCCAAGCTATTATTATATTTACACTTATTATAGGTTGGAGATGAAGAAAGTTGAATTTAGAGGAAATATATGAGCATTTGTGTGGAGCGGTGGTTGGAAATAATTTAAGATAAAAATCGTCAGTATGTTTTGCGTTCAGTAGCGGGGATTTAGGCTTAGGCCCGTGAGGCCCGGGCCTAGGGCGGCAAATTTTGAGGGGCGCCAACATTTTTAAGATGACTAAAATTAAAANCTTACATAAATTTAATGAGAGAAATTTCAATCCTTTTTGTAATTTATTTATTTATTATTTCACTAACAAATAACAATATCTTAATAGCTGGCAGTTTTTCTATCTGGTCACATGTAACCTTGATTTAAGTGAACATTTACTTCACAAACCCACCTTATCTCTTCATTCATTGACCACGCACACATTTAAATCATTCGTTTAATATACCCCACTACCCGCCATTCCTATCTTGAGATAGTTCTAGCCAATCCACCTCATTACACCCAATCGTCCCTTACTAGCCTCTAATGAAATGTTTGCATTTCTTGCAACAGCTTCCTTACTATTACCTAACAAAGCTAAATCACCTGTGTACCCTAATAGTTGTATTGTACCGTTTAATGTCAACCCTTCCCTACTCTCTTGCATTACCCTAATATCATACTCTAATAAGGCTAGATTAAAAAAGTAGTGAGTAACGTGCATCTCCTTGTTTTAATCCATTATGTATTTCGAGAATATTTGATAAGTGATATCCCCCACATGTAATTCAAACGCGTTTTCGCGGAGCAGGTCAAGCCGGGCGCGTGACGTCACATAGTGACCACCATGCAACTCATTGTTTCATTGTGGATAACTAGACTTTATTTTAATTTAATTAAAAGTACTTAACGATTAGGGCACCTGTATATACTACATAAAATACTTGTATATCACCACATTTAATTAGTAGCAAATGTCTCAAGCTTACAGTGTATGTACACATCATAATTAAGAAGTATACTAACGTTTGAAATGTTTAATTTAAAATATATATTTAATAAAGTGACAAAAACGTTTTAAAATATCAGTTAATAACAGTTGCATACTTAAAGTGTGAAATATGATTAACGAGAAATCACAGTTAACAACATTAAATAACATCTTTCCTTGGCTGCGGCCGTCCAAGCTATTATTATATTTACACTTATTATAGGTTGGAGATGAAGAAAGTTGAATTTAGAGGAAATATATGAGCATTTGTGTGGAGCGGTGGTTGGAAATAATTTAAGATAAAAATCGTCAGTATGTTTTGCGTTCAGTAGCGGGGATTTAGGCTTAGGCCCGTGAGGCCCGGGCCTAGGGCGGCAAATTTTGAGGGGCGCCAACATTTTTAAGATGACTAAAATTAAAAATCGATTGGGTTCTGGAGAAAGATCATTTTCCACTCTGAAAAGAGTGAAAAATTATTTGCGTGCAAGTATGAAACAAGACAGACTAAATGCACTTGGATTACTAACCATTGAAGCACAATTGGTTCAAGAAATTAAGTATGTGGTCATTGATATTTTCGCACGGACGAAAGCAAGAAAAAAATTTATTATATGATTAATCAGATAAAAATAATTTATATTTTAATCACAAGCAATTTATTATTAATTCTATATTTAATTGTTATGTTAAAAAAATAAATGTTTAATTTATACCTGAATTAGATTTCTTATTATTATTGTTATTATTTTCATTATTTTATACACACACACACATATATATAGTTACAAAAAAAAAGGGTGCCATATCGTCTCGGGCCTAGGGCGTCCTCAAACCTAAATCCGCTACTGGCTGTTCGTGCTATAATACACTACTAACGTGAAATAACAATAAAAATATGATATTATAATAATAATAACAGAAAGTAGTTTCGCATCTTTAAATATTTATAAAACTAACCCACATATTTTAGATAGTGTATCTATTATTAATAAACCCTATAAGCTATATTATGGATTATCTAAATACTAAATCTAAATTCTGGTTGTTCGTCTAAAAAGTGCGAGAAAAAGGGTCCTCATTTACTGTAATTGGCTTTTATATTGTTAAGACTATTGTTCCAATAGAAATATTTGAAGCTGCAAAAATGTCATGCCTTTTAACTTCGGATATTATTCCACTGCTAGTTTAGAAACGTGTTATTGAAATGTGACTTATAAAGGTGTTTTTTGGGGCACGTGGGCTGCTAAGTGACTATGCCTTTTAGGTTATGGTAGGGTCGGGGTTTGAAATCCGTTCGGGTGTACTGAGCGGTTTTTGTTTTTTCTGCGGATCCATTGGTTTGAGAGAAATTGTATCGTGATGTTACAATTGTTGCTATTCATTGTACATTGTATTGTGAGGTTACAATTGTTGCTATTAATTGTACATTGAATCGTGAGGTTACAATTGCTGCTATTCATTGTACATTGTATCGTGAGGTTACAATTGCTGCCATTCATTGTACATTGAATTGTGAGGTTACAATTGTTGCTATTCAACATACATTGAATTGTGAGGTTACAATTGTTGCTATTCATTGTACATTGAATCGTGAGGTTACAATTGTTGCTATTCATTGTACATTGTATTGTGAGGTTACAATTGTTGCTATTCATTGTACATTGAATCGTGAGGTTACAATTGTTGCTATTCATTGTACATTGTATCGTGAGGTTACAATTGTTGCTATTCATTGTACATTGTATTGTGAGGTTACAATTGTTGCTATTCATTGTACATTGAATCGTGAGGTTACAATTGTTGCTATTCATTGTACATTGTATCGTGAGGTTACAATTGTTGCTATTCATTGTACATTGTATTGTGAGGTTACAATTGTTGCTATTCATTGTACATTGAATCGTGAGGTTACAATTGTTGCTATTCATTGTACATTGTATCGTGAGGTTACAATTGTTGCTATTCATTGTACATTGTATTGTGAGGTTACAATTGTTGCTATTCATTGTACATTGAATCGTGAGGTTACAATTGTTGCTATTCATTGTACATTGTATCGTGAGGTTACAATTGTTGCTATTCATTGTACATTGTATTGTGAGGTTACAATTGTTGCTATTCATTGTACATTGAATCGTGAGGTTACAATTGTTGATATTCATTGTACATTGTATCGTGAGGTTACAATTGTTGCTATTCATTGTACATTGTATCGTGAGGTTACAATTGTTGCTATTCATTGTACATTGAATCGTGAGGTTACAATTGTTGCTATTCATTGTACATTGTATCGTGAGGTTACAATTGTTGCTATTCATTGTACATTGTATTGTGAGGTTACAATTGTTGCTATTCATTGTACATTGAATCGTGAGGTTACAATTGTTGCTATTCATTGTACATTGTATCGTGAGGTTACAATTGTTGCTATTCATTGTACATTGTATTGTGAGGTTACAATTGTTGCTATTCATTGTACATTGAATCGTGAGGTTACAATTGCTGCTATTCATTGTACATTGTATCGTGAGGTTACAATTGTTGCTATTCATTGTACATTGTATTGTGAGGTTACAATTGTTGCTATTCATTGTACATATAATCGTGAGGTTACAATTGTTGCTATTCATTGTACATTGAATCGTGAGGTTACAATTGCTGCTATTCATTGTACATTGTATCGTGAGGTTACAATTGTTGAATTTAGTGTAAAGTAACTTGTTATAATAAAATTATATTAATGTTTAAGTGGCTAGTGATTTGTTAATTCGGCACAGATTTATCTGATCACCAAACCCTTCCTTCACCTCTGACAAGACATCTTGTGAATGTGGGGAGTGCCAGGCCTCCACCGTGGTTCGGATTCCACGTTAAACTGTAAGTCCTCCATTTCATCTCACAATCACCCTACCATTACACATTAGCGTAAGTGCGTATAACCCGAACGGGTAGTAAGACGCGGTGCTAATTATAATAATAATAATAATAATTTGTTAATTGTTTGTTGCGCCCGCATAGACTTTCTCATTCCTTCAACTCAAGTTTTTTTAATCTTAACAGTTCTACAACATTTCACTGATAAGTTCTTCCATATTTCTGAGAAATATGTAAGTATCAAAATTGGAGATATCTGCTTATGTGTAATATCTAACCTGTAAATCATTTTCCTGTAAGAAATGAGAGACCCCATTTTGTTTTTAATGCTAAAAAAATGGCTGGTTATGAATTTGAATAACTACATTTTATCTCGTTTTGCGTTTAATCTTACTATTATCGTTAATCTTTGGGTCGAATGTATGACTCAAAGAATCCCTCTGAGGAACTCTAACAAAACTTTTGACGATAAGTTTTAACCCGATAGGTAAAATGGTTTTGGCTCAAGGCTTAGATACAGACACACGGTTTCCCGGAAACAACCTTTTTCGGGTTCAGGAGATTATTAAACGTCGAAATTGATCAAAATCACAAGGTCCGACACCTTATCTCGTTCGGTAGCGTGTCTGTCCCTGAGTCAAGGGTCCCGGGTTCGATCCCTGGCATGGCCGAAAAATGTATCATTGATGAAACGTGGATTTTTACCTTTTCACACTGATGAATTAACGGTCGGGGGGCTGGGTGTTGTAGCCTGTTATATAGGCCTATTTAAGTTGGTTTGTAAGTCGTATACTGATATAATCAATCTGTTCACAATATTTACTACCTTAGGCTTGTCGGGAGAAAGTAATAATAATCGAATCAATTTAACAATCTTATTCTCTTACTGGTTTGGCCTTGAAAGTCCTTTACTGATATCATTTGCGGGTTATGTATTATTATTAACCCGCCTCGCTGGCGTAGTTGGCTAACGCGCTTGTCGTGTTGAGCTCGACTGCTGAGGACGGAGAGATCGAGGTTCGAATCTCGGTCGGGTATAATTAAGGAGGTTTGAAAGCTTTAAAAAAAAACACTCGCCACACAAATTCTGGTACATTTATTCTAAATATAGCCTTCCTAATCCCACTATCGTAATTAGTACTTACGCATGTAACCTGAACGAGAAAGTGAATCGTGTCGTGGGCGGGCGAACGAACGAAAAGTAACACGTGGGGTAAAAAATAGTATTAAAAATAATATTTTACCTCGTTCATATTAATCTTCTTTTTCTTGATAAGGTTCCTTCACTTGTTAAATTAAAATATATAATTAAATGATATCTTTTCTTAAGGATTATATCATATGACTTAGGTTAAGCTTATAAATATCGTTACCATAATATATAATGATTAAGTAATTAGCTTCCGCTAATAGCATGATACTATAAAAATAAACTTACAAAATGCAAGCATGTAACCATGGTCATGGCTTTCTTCCCCCATTCGCTGCAGTGCTACAGTAGCCCCACGGCTTCTTTGGTGCTGACTGACAGCTCACAGCTGACTTTTGACAGTCAACATTTAGGTATATACCTAAATGTTGACTGTCAGAAGTGACAGCTGCTAAACACATGTTTTTGCAGATCATATGGTTTGGCGTAGGGATTCATAATTGGGTCTGGTAACTTTTCAGATCTGTCAGTCAGCACCAAAGAAGCCATGGGGCTACTGTACCCGCGCCAGTGGTCGTATGATCACAAGGCATCGCGCGAGTATTACATTAAAATGCCGGTAGCAAAGATACCGGGCTCGAATCCCGATTAGGTATACTGACACATTAAAAAAAATTAACTACACCCTTGCGTTAGTGGTGATACGAAAATATGGGTACATTTTGATAATAATCTAGTGTTTCTACAATATTTTTTTATTAACAAGAGAGTAGGTATATTTATTTTAACTACGTCCTATATTTATTTATTTAGTTATTTTTCCATCGTGTTTCACTACCCACTCGGATTTCGGATTATAAGCATATGAACTAATTACACTTATGGATTAATGATGACAGTTTATTTAGACAAAGTGAACCCGCATATGCATGGAGGGAAAATGGAAAATCACTTTGGAAAAACAACTATCAGCACACTTGTCCAAAGCCATTTTAGAATTTTCATAATATGATATCTAGATGCGAGTAGATACTCACTTAAACAAATAGCTTCGGCTAAGTGATTCTTAAATATGCAGTCCCTCACAATTATAATATTATAATAATTGGGTGACCTGGCGGTCTAGGGGTAAGGTGTCGGACTTCTATGCTGGCGGCCGGGGTTCAATCCTCGGTCCCGGCAAAGATTTATCTGATTACCAAACCCTTCCTCCACCTCTGACAAGACGTGTATTAATCAAAACTTGTGAATTTGGGGAATGCCAGGCCTCCACCGTGGTTCGGATTCCACGTTAAATTGTAGGTCCTCCATTTCATCTCACAATCGCCCTACCATTACACATTAGCGTAAGTGCGTATTACCCGAACGGGTAGTAAGACGCGGTGATAATAATTTATACAGTAGCCCCATGGCTTCTTTGGTGCTGACTGACGACTTTGAAAAGTTACCAGACCAAATTATGTATCTCTACGCCGAACCATATGATCTGCAAAAACATGTGTTTAACAGCTGTCACTTCTGACAGTCAACATTTAGGTATATACCTAATTGTTTACTGTCAGAAGTCAGCTGTGAGCTGTCAGTCAGCACCAAAGAAGCCATGGGGCTATTGTAGTTTAAACATTCATACACATAAAAAAAATTGTAATGTAAGCCATTTTGACCTCTAGATTCCCCGACCGGTTTTTTGGTTTATTTCGGATGTGTCGGACAAAAGTGTCTTGCTGGCTGGGATGGCTAGGCTAATTTTTCTGCTCGAGTGCGGGCCGTGTTTGTATCTTGACCTCCTCACACTTAGTTCAACTCGGGTCGCCTGCACATTCTATAGTCCGTTGGGCACTACACTACTTATCTCTATCAGTTCTGGGAAAAAGTTTGCTCGCGGTATTGACTGGTTGTTGATCAGCTCATTGATCTATATAATATAACTGGATGGACGTAAACACACACATCACCAAGGAGCAAAGCGTGGCGCTCAAGTCTAACTTCTGCTACACTGTGGGCCGACCAATTCAATGGTTTATTTTTACAGGTAATGCTGTTTACAGTCTGCCAAGACTACACTTATATTTAAAGTTGGCTACTAGCGTGTATATTGGTTTCAGAAGCCATATTATAATGAAAGTTCGATAAATATATTGAATAACGTATCCTAAAACTTGATTACATTTGTTTGAATGACAAACTTTGTGTAGTTGACACACATTCAAACTATCACTTATGTTATAGGCTTGTGGAAAGTATTATTATATTATCATTTTTTTAAAAGTTGGCTCATATCTTTCATAAACCTTGTTATGTTTAAAGTTTGATAGCTACAATGAAACAAATGAGCTAAAAACTGTATTACATTTGTTTGAATGACATATTTTGTGTATAATTCTTACGTTCAAATGATAATTTAGGTTATAGGCTTGTAGGAAGTACGGTATCTACCAAATCCTAATTTAAGTAATAATCCCAATCTGTAAGACTTTATTTCGTGCCAGAATACTGTCATATATAATTTTGCGATCATAAACGGCCATTTTGAACAGAAGTAGAAATTTTCTTCTGGAAGGTATTTTATTCTAAATAAACACAATTATAGGCGAGCGATAAATCATCTTATACATTAGGCTACACCACCTTATTTAAAGAGAAAACTAACCAGTTTCGAAATTTGTTATACTCTTTAAATTTATTTCATTTAACATATCACACATTGATGTATCTCATATATTCAATCAAATTAATGAACGATGTCAAAATGCCACTTTGCCTTGTTTGGGTGTAAGAGAAAAATATACCCGAAAGTTTTTTTTCTCTCTTACGCAATGGTATGCAGACGACAGCTCGAAAATTTCAGCCACCGATGTCCATCCAGTTATAAATCAATGGGTCAGCCAGCCTCCAAATTGTTTAAATAAACCAGTAATGCTGCCAACCTGATGGCTGCAATTCACTAGTTTGTGTAAAGTTAGCAATGCCATCTATTTTGAGAGTTGAAAGCTCAACACACCGCCAGAAAGGGCAGGATAAACCTTAAGGGTAGGCTATCGATAAGTGATTGTTTTGAATCCCCAAATTTTCGAACGGATCTAACGATTTTTCTTAAAATGTATATTTAGATATTGTTTGACCTCCTAAATAACACACTGCTTGGTTTAGGCTACCCTCATTTGCATGGAGGGAGAGGGAAGACCATTTATGAAAAACTACCCTCAGTACACCCGACCGGGATTCTAACCCCGATCTCCCTGTCATTGAAAGTCTAGTCTATTGCGAGTGTGATTGCCTTAAACCATGCTACCACTGAAGCGGGTTATATAGAAACAGAACAAGAGGAATGGTGGGCGGGAAAATGTTCAAAAATGCACCTACTTTTTCAAACGCGTGAGCTACACACTAGTAAAATATTTATGCTAGTTTCCTTGACATAATATATTTAAAGACAAGTTCACGCACTTTGGATTTACAATCTTGCAAAATGACAGGAACATTATTATTTGGCGGACTGTACTCGATTCAACATAATACATACACAGTGTCTGGTAAAATACACCAAATGTAGGCCAATATCCGCATCGAAATAATTTCTGCTCTTTTAAAAACCTTTAGCAATGCTCATATTTAAATAAAAAAATTAATATAACTTTGAATATTTTATTTGTCGTTACTAGTTGCATTTCACAGTAACAACCATTAACTCATACCTTTTGTCACGTGGTCTAATAATGTTTAACTTTTACACCAATGCGGGATTATTTCATTTTAACTTAGCTCCTTATTCCAACCCATTAATAAACCTGGTGCTGACGCAACAGCAACAAAATGTTCTTAGCTTCGGTGGTTGATGGTCTCAAGGTGTCACTCTCACAATAGACTGGACTATCAATGACGAGGATATCAGGCTTCAAATCCGGTCGGGTGGACGGAGGGTGATTTTTTCATTAGTGGTTTACACTCTCCCTACATGCAAATGAGAGTACACATCTTATAATAACAATATCCCTTCTTTAATCCATTAGTGTAATTATATTATTTTTTTAGCACCGTGTCTTGCTACCTGTTCGAGCTCTACGCGTATTTACTAATTATTTTAATGTGTTAGGGACGAGGAAGATTGAATTTATAGGTATTGCACCCGAATTTGCGTGGTGATAGAGTGGAAAACCTTTTAAGAAAAATCTCGAGTAGTGCTTAAGAGTATTCGGCCATCGAAGCAGACTTTAAATAGTACATATGTGTATTTTAACTGAATGGGTACAAATACACGATGACAAAAATTACGGCTCAATGAAAATTTTTACAATCTTTCACTAACTAGTTATACTTTTAAACTTTTATGAATGGTTCTATATTTTTGAAAGTAACAAAATAGTGCGTTTGGTAAGAACGTATGTTGAAAGTAAGGGCGGATGGAGCCTGCATAAGCTACCAACTTAGTTTCTGGCAGTCGCTCTTTTATTTAAGAAGGTATTTAATTTTTTTTAGTTCTTAAAGTATGATTTTACAATTTATAACAAAATGTTTGTCTCCTTTCCTCAGATCCGATAACTCGTTTCATTCAGAGAAATGTTCTATATTTTCAGATACCATATTGTTTGTATCAAAACCTATTATTTATTCGAAATGATAACAAAACTAGTGTTAAAAAATATGTTTTGAAGCGTGCAAGATGTAAGTGAATAAATTAAATTTAAAAACACGATGGTTTAAGTTTAGACACGTATAAGTGGCCCTCACCCTTATTTTGGGCTAATTAAATCCAGGGGGGTTGGGAGGGCAGCAATTTATAGGAGGGTCCAGACACAAAACTTTCTACGCCCATGTTTATCACTTTGATAGTTTTGAAACAACTTGTCTGTCACTTGAGCCACTCTTAACTGGATTCATCTCGATGTTTGTCGAGCAATTGGTCCTCTCTTATCTGCCGCTAAGCTGTTTATCACTTTGTCCATGTCGTTTCCGCGTGTCTAGATGTTGGTCTGTTTACAGATTTGTTCTCTCGTGTCGACCGCTTGGTTGTCTATCACTTCGTACTCCTATACATGAGCTTGTCTAGCAGTTGGTCCAAGTCGTGTCGACCACTTGGTTGTCCATCACTTCGTACTCCTATACATGAGCTTGTCTAGCAGTTGGTCCAAGTCGTGTCGACCACTTGACCCACCCAACTTTCCAAATAATTTGTTATAGCTTGTCGAGCAGTTTGTATGCTGCCCACACATGTACTAATCACTCTAATGTGTCAGTGATGTTGAAGGTTGAATTTCAGGGAAAGTGTACCCACATTTTCCCGGAGGGAGAGAGTGGAAAACCTTTATGATAACCGACGCCCTCTACACCCGACCGGAATTCTAACCCAATCTTCCCGCTATAGGGTGTCTGCTGTAACCCTATCGTTGTTACGCCCCACAGTCAGGGAGCCAATTGACAAGTTCACTTCTAACATGCCCTACTCGTCCATCTTGGGGGGATGATTATTGTACCGAGCAGTTAGCACACGGCTCGGTAATAGCTAGTTTTTTTATTGATTTATTTAGCACCGCGTCTTACTACCCGTTCGGGCTACGCTTAAGTACTAATTACGCTAATTTATTAGGAATTGGGAAGGTTGAATTTAGAGGAAGTGGACCAGCATTTGCTTGGAGGGAGAGTGGACAAACTATTTAGGAAAAACAGCCTCCAGTTCACCCGACCGAGATTCGAACTTCACAGGTCACGCGCGCCCCACGTTACAGTATGTTGGTTCATTGAGTGCTGGGAAAACTTCTCATTTTGACATTTTTATTATCATCGATAGGTCTTGCACACTTGCTACTATCGGCCTAACTTAATTGGCAAGATCATAAACTATACCTATATGTATGTGTGTATGCATGTATAAAACTGATATTTTAAAATACTTCAATATTATCAAAGTAGGCCTTTATAAATAAGAATCACCATTCGCGTGGCGAGAGAATGAGAAAACCACAACAATAAACCACTTGTCAAAAAACCACCCTCAGTTCACTGAGCCAAGATTCGAACCTTTGCCTCCTCGTCAACAACTATCGAGAGCTATCTGCTAATCGCGCGCTCGCCAGTCTGGCCGGACAAGACGCTCGTATAGCTCAGTGGACAGGCGACCGTTCGCACTCTTTCTCTCTTGAGTTTACGTTTCTTGTCATGAACTACCCTCTCCCCCCTCCTGTAAACTTCTCATAATATCTGACGAACCATTGCGCGACAAGGCTTATCCTCATCCACCAAGGACCTTGGGTTCCAGGAACTGGCGGGTCTCGCTTCCACTCGCTCCACGTGATTCCCTGGAGGAGTGGAGGTATATAATTATAATATATTATTGATGTCCGTCGTTTCTAGGAACCCGCCTGTCATGGCAACACCCAGTAGTAGTAACTCTGCAGGAGGAGTAACTCGAGATAATACAACATCGCGTCTTCCTTCTCACCACCGGTATTCCCATGTTCTCTCCAATCTCCTGAGGTAACAAACAGTTAGTAGCGACCTATTACCTCCTCTGTTGTTATGGTCTCTTGGTGGCCGGGCGGCGATTTAAACACGCTTCACTCTTATGTTTGTGTCGGCTAGTGCGTGATGGATACAATGCTGTGTACTTTACTACACATTCAAGTCAGGGTGGTTCCTAGTTTAATAAACTGGCAACGTTGTACTACACATTCAAGTTGAATGTCGGGTAATTCCTAGTTTAATAAGCTGGCACCCGCCTCGGTGGCGTAGTTGGCAAACGCGCTTGTCGTGTTGAGCTCGACTGTTGAGGACGGGGAGATCCGAGGTTCGAATCTAGGTCGGGTGAACTGGGGGTGGTTTTTCCTAAATGGTTTTCCACTCTCCCTCCACGCAAATTCGGGTTCACTTCCTCTAATTCAACCTTCCCAATTCCTAATCCATTAGAGTAATTAGTA
>CABFVX010004238.1:40167-60234 GCA_902151425.1 Timema shepardi | reverse complement strand
GGGGGGGGGGGTGAAGGGGGTACATTCACTGAACCCACTTTTAACAGGGTCATGAAATAGCAACTGAAAGATGCAAACAAGTGCAAAGGTTTATGGGGGGAGGGTGGACCTGGAGCAATTTTTTTGTTTGTTTTCAAACAGGCAAGTAACAGGATGATAAAAAAAAGAGTAGACTTTTTAAACTCTTCTCACGGTATTTTAATAGGTTTTCGTCGTTTACAGTGCTGTCTTGTGGTTAGGGATGCTAATTACAAGTTCTCTCTTGTATGGTAGCCAGCTAAAATAATGTTGATTGTGCGTATTGGTGTGTTCCATTTCCCAATTTACTAAGATTTCTGGTGATGGAATAGGCTGTTTAGTTCTGGATTTTCCCGATGCTCATAATCTTAATCTAATAACATATTTCCAATTGCACATTCATTTAAAAAAATCTCTGGTGTGTGGTTTCATTATGTTTTAGTGGCGATGTGAAATAATAGTTACCCTTCGATATACTAATATCTAGACTTAATTTCACCTCTATCCTTTCACTCAATTTGGTTAGTTATTTTTTTCATCGCGTCTTAGTACCCATTCAGGCTATAAGCATAAATTATTGACATATTTAATAAACACCATATCTTTATTATTTTAACTACTAAATGTTTCAAACTAAACTTAAAATAACAACAAAAGATTGAAAATTGTCTACAAACCCTTTGAATTAATCTTTTTTTAATGCCCTTAATATGGCCACCATTATATGCAATACCTTGTTGTATGCACTTCTCGAATATTAACATGACTTTTCGATATATCTCTTGTGGAAATGTTTAAACTTCCACTACGATTCTTTCCTTCAAGTTCCTGAATTGTTCTTGGGCGAGTAATGTAAACATGACTTTCTATGTTAACAGGCCTCAAAAGAAAAAGTCGAGGACTGTTAGGTCTAGTGAACGTGGTGGCCAGGCGATGCCCCCAAATCGTGAAACGAGGTGCTCAGGAAATATTTTGCTAAGCACCTTCATTGATGTTCGACCTTACTGACCCCTTAACTGCAACGTAAGGGAATGGATACCAACCAACACGTGGTTCAAGCGACATGAAGCAGTGGCCCACACAGCCCAAACATCATTTATATAATTAACCTTAAACCCAAATTAAATGAGTTTGACATTAAGACCATGTACACACCAGTCAAGTTTTTATACCATAATTAAAAGGGAATAATTGATAAATAATGAATTTGAGAAAATGCACAAAAATTCGTCTTTATTAGAAAACATTGTTGAAAAAAACAATATCAGAATGCTAAGTCGGTATTTAATAATAGGCCTTTCTATTCAGGATAATCTATTTATTTTTATTCATTTGAGGGATTTAATGTGCACTTTCTGAACTGACTGATTATATCAGCACACAAGAATTTCTATGAGCGAGAATGAAAGGGCCTACCAATTTTTCCAAGAAAGGTAGTTTCACATACCTTCCAGACTTCTTTTACATGCAGCAATCGACATGGGCCCGACGGCTTTAATTAACCTCCGAAGGGTGTACTATTGATTTTTATCGCTCAATAAAAATCCATCGACCCTGGCTGTGTTTGAACCCACGAACATCGAGTCATCGAGACATTCAGGATAATGATAAAGTCAGCTAAACGATAGCGTGTTAAAGCTGACCTCGAAAGGTCAGGGTTGAAACAGTTCAAACACCGGGGAGTGTATAGGGGGTGATTTTACAGGCGAATTCTGGTGTATTAATCATGTACATGGCCTACCCTTCTAGTTTAAACCCTTTAGTCTTAAGAATGTAATCATTCATGTGTCAAATATATTTGTGCAGAAGCAATATTTTACTTATTTTGGGGAAAAATATGTTTTGCTATAAAAATTACAAAAACAATGGCCTTTCTCGCGTTTCCTACAATCCCTAAATTAAGCTTGATTAGCACGTTCAACGAAAATAGAAAGCAAAATTAGCTCGAGTGGCACATCAATTCAAAAGCTAGCAAACAATGTATGTGGGCCCATGATGTTTTGCAACGAAAACTAGAAACAGCTGAATCTTATATTTTATTTTCTGGTGGGGTGACCTGGTGGTCTAGGGTTAAGGTGTCGGACTTCTGTGCTGGGATTCGGGGTTCAATCCTCGGTCCCAGCAGAGATTTATCTGATTACCAAACCCTTCCTTCACCTCTGACAAGACGTGAATTAAACACAACTTGTGAATGTGGGGAATGCCAGGTCTCCACCGTGGTTCGGATTCCACGTTAAACTGTTAGGTCCTTCATTTCATCTCACAATCACCCTACCATTACACATTAGCGTAAGTGCGTATAACCGGAACGGGTAGTAAGACGCGGTGATGATGATGATAATAATAATAATATTTTCTAGTGTATAAACAAATATTTAGGATTGATGTCACAATTGATATTTTCAAATTAATGTGCTGTATCATGAAACAAAAAAAAAAGAACAAGAACGAAACATACGCTTTCCATTTAACGAGTTATCTCAAATCTTCTCACAACAGTAAAGGCAGCAGTCTATTTAAATCTCGCTTGGTAGGCGCATGCTGACCTATTGAGTCTTTTCACTTTGTTGGTTTCGCAATTATGTTGGGTCTTCCAAGCAAATGTGTAGCGCAGAACCGAGAAAGCTGATATTATTTCAAGTCACGCCTATCGAACATAAATCTTGTGATTGGTTTAGAAAGAGCTCATCATGTTGCCAGGTTTCTGATCTTGATTTTAAGCAAACTTGTGAATGCACAGTTATAAGATATACAGATGTCGACCTCGGTGGTTTTGTGGTAAATTGCTCACCTCAGGACCAAATATATTCGTGGGTTCAAGCCCAGCTGAGGTCAACGGATCTTTCTTGAGCTATAAAAATCCATAGCCTAACATCCTTTAGGTGAAGTAAAGCCGTCGGTCCCATGTCGATTGTGGCATGTAAAAGAACCCTCCAAGGTGTGTGAAAAATACCTTTCAGGCCAAATGGTAAGGCTCCTTCGCGCTTTCTTCTAGATATACAATGTGGAAGGCAAAGGGGAGCCACCACACTCCCTGAACTCCCCTAGTTCATGGGATTTCTACCAGATGGTGCAAGCAGCTCTAACCAGCCGAATGTTTAGTGTATGGCCCACTCCGTATGTGAATAAATCACAATAAATCAATTATAGGGTTTTAACTTAAGAAGAAAAAAAGGTAGACACGGAAAAATATAAATAACATGTTTTTTTTATTAAAATAACACTTTGAAGTGTGCTAAGTACAGATATCCTAAATTATATTTGGGCCATCCTTCTTAGATTTCTGAATTGCAAATTAAAGCACAGCATACCTATTATTTAAATCTCAACATACTACCAAGCTCAAGGTATTATTTAGTAGACCAGTCTTTCGGTCACTAAGTACAACATTGTATTGACTTGAAAACATATTATCTGCATCAACATTAATCATTATTATTATTATTATTATTATTAGCACTGCGTCTTACTACCCATTCGGGTTATACGCACTTACGCTAATCTGGTAGGGTGATTGTGAGATGAAATGAAGGACCTACAGTTTAACGTGGAATCCGAACCACGGGAGGCCTGGCATTCCCCACATTAACAAGATGTCTTGTCAGAGGTGAAGGAAGGATTTGGTAATCAGATAAATCTGTGCCGGGACCGAGGATTGAACCCCGGCCGCCAGCACAGAAGTCTGACACCTTACCCCTAGACCACCAGGTCACTAAACATTAATCAAATGATCCCTTGTCGTAAATTATACTGCCTGTTCGAATGCAGGTTTTGTAACTAATATAGATAACAATTACTGAACCAATTAACTGCCATGCTTTCTTGTATTTCCGCAGAAGGTGGAAGGTGAAAGTAAATATACCCATCAAAAAGGTAATTTAGTAAAAACCAAAAGTGATGCAAAATAAATTACGTCAAGATTTGTACATATATCGTGGAAGCCGTTATATATTGCAGATATAAAATATTTTTGTAAATTATAGCGTTTTCAATTTAGTATTCTTTAACTGTCCAAAGGTTAGAATCTGCAAATATTCCTTCGAAAATATAGATTACAAAAACAATTGGCATTTATCGTTAATGCGATGTTTCCGTGCCTCTAACTATAGCTAAGGATGACAAACGTCACAAACTTTCAAATCCATTGCAACGTTGCTTTAGAAGGAATTTTGGCTTAAGCCGTTCGATGGCATGCCCTTGGTTAATAAACAGTATTGATAGATTAAAGTGCGTACGTTAAGGGGGGATTGTAGAGAAGCGAGAAAAGTCCAGTGTTTTTGCGGTGTTTATAGGGCCAAAATAAAAAATATATTTCTCAAGTAAAAACAAAGAGTTTAATTTGCTACCCAATAAAATCGCAACTTTTCTTGAATATACATCATAAGCATAGCGGCATTAGATGGGACACTTTTTAAATTAAGAGAAAAAGTTTTCATTAAATTTAGGACACCTCCACTGGAATTATTTGTTTGTCAAAAATATGTTTTCCTTCAAAAAAACTCAAAAAAAACTCTTTTTCTCGCGTTCCCTAAACTCCCAACTTAAACATGGACCATATTTATTTGTCTTGTGATGAGTAGAGAGATTTTTTTTAAAATTTAACCAACTAAACAAAATTACAACATCAACCTAAGTATTGTTTTTTATTTCCTGCTCTACGTCCAGGATATTCAAATATTTACACTAAGGGTTAAGGAAGGATAAGTTAGGAAGAATTTATAGGAATTGTTTCCAATATTTGAGAGGAGGAAGAGTGGTAATTTTTTAAGGAAAAAACACCTAAGTACATACGGCTGAGATTCGAAACCCACCCTCTACGATACCAGCAAATCAGTTTAGAAAAGAACGGGGCCTTTCCCCGCGTGCCCTTCAGTGCAGATCATAAGCAACATTAACAAACTTTTAAATATATTTTTTACACGTCTCATTACTCATTCGGGTTTTAACCACACACAAATGACCCGAATGGAGTAGAAATGAGCAGGGTAGATTATATAAAATGCACCTGATTTTGCGTGATGGTAGAATGGGAAACAATTTAGTAAGAACCCATCTAAGTAAAACCGACCATGATTCGAACCCCAATCTCCCGGTAGCCTGTATCCTGCCAAACACTAGAGTGACGCGTTAGACCATGTGGACTCCGATGCGGGTTATAGATTATTAAAGAAAATGTATGAATAAAATAAAAAACTATACTTAATGTATTCCCTTTAATTTAACTACACCAGCTCTTCAAAGGATTCTCTGATTAAGATGTTGTTTGTATTCTTGTAAGTAAGTATGTTGCCGAGCAAATAAGACCAAATTGTTGGCAAGCAAGTGGACGTATAATTTACTAGCCTTGTCCCCCTTCCCCCTTACTAGGGTTGGCAGCAAGCGGCTGAGGGGGATGCCCGCGTGGGAGTGGACATACACATAGAGACGAAGAGGAAAGAGTACGTTGTTGTGGTCCCGCCCGCGAGGAGGAGGAAGAAGAAGCGACAGAGAGGGGCAGCGCAAGCAGCAGATCGTGACCCGACCCGTTCCCACGGTCCGCGGAGCGCTCGAGCGGCTGCCGGAGTCTCCAGGTGAAAGAGGGTGGAGGGAAGGAGGGCGATACTGCCTGGAGCCACGGCCAACTCATGGCTCGCCTTCGGGCCCCAACACACCCGCGATGCCTAGCCTGAGACCACGCCCGAGACTAAAAAGGCTCGTTCGAGCAACGGCGGACACTGAGTGCTTTTCTTTTTTTAAGAAAAACAAGTCATTTAATCATAATTATAGTTTAGTTCAAGTACGGACTATTTCCGAAATAAGTTAAATCAACTAATTAATTAGGAAGAGATGGGTGACTTAAGTATTTGCGCCAGAGCTTGCCTAGAGAAAGGATGAAAAACATCAATGTATAAACTTTTTTTTCACCCGGCCGAAACTGAGCCTTTGGCCTTTCATGTCATTGGGGAGGGATAAAGCCGCCCAGCTAACCACGCCGCTAAGTGCCTGTAAGTATGCCAATTTAAATATATTATTTTTCAAATAATGTATTCTTTAATTTATGGCACTTGATGTACCAGTTTCAACAGAATAAAGTTAAAGTTTATGACTTACAAACTAATCTAGCTTTAAAAAGCTGTTCGAAAACGGATGAGGACAGCCCCACGTGCTGGAGAACATCTCTCAAGAAGGAACATAGAATCAATCAAGCGCTCTCGCCCGTTTTGGTGGGCGCATGGTCTCTAACGCGCTACTCTCGCAATAGACCAGCTGTTGATGACAGGGAGGTCGGAATTCAATCTCAGTTCGGTGCACTGAGGCTGGTTTCTCCTAATGGTTTTCCACGCAAGTACAGGTGTACTTCCTCTAAATTCAATCTTACTTATCATAACATGTTTAAAGTAATTAGTACCTAGGCGTATAGCCCCAGTGGGTAGTAAGACACGGTGCCAAAAAGAAGTATAATTCTATGACCGGAATGTGCTTTGTCAATAAAAGTTTTGAGAAAGGATTAGTAGACAATGTTTTGAATCGCAGATACTACAATAAGCCTTAAGTTTTGATTTGATTTTTTGTGTGGGAAACCATTATTTTCTCTCCTGAGTGACAACATTTTATTATTAAAAAAAAACAATATTTGGGACATTCTTTAATAAAGTAATATTTGCCATACGACCATATTTACTAAAGCTATAATTAGGTAGCCCGCGTTAGTGGCCTAATGGTATAAAGCGTCACTTTCGTGCTAGACTAGCCTGTTGATGACGGTGAAATTGGGGTTCTAATCATAGTTGGCTATACTGAAAAAAAAAATTATTTCCCTAAATGCTTTTCCCCTCTCATTCCGTGCAAATTCGGAGGGATTGACTCTAAAATGCTTCCTTCTTCATCCTAACTTCATTGTTACTTCTTTGTGGTAATAATTATTCATACATGTGTAAAATCTGAACAAGTAGTAGAGAGAGCTATGTTTATACGGAGCCGACCCGCAACGCATCGCATTTTCTAGCCTGAGAGCCGAATGGAATGCTGTATATAATATTGTTTATCTTGTTCGTAATGATGGAAACAATGACTATAGCGTTACGCGTGCAACGGCTGTGAAAGAAATGCCTAGTTTTATCAGTGCTGATTTAAAAACATGGTTAGCGTTCCACCGGAAAAATGTGGTGCGGTGCGGCTCCGTGTAGCCGGTCCTTTAGACACGATTTAAAAAAAATGTATATGTTAATTACTTTAGTATAACGTCAATAAAAATAAATAGATAAGTTATAAAGTTGATTTATTGCAATAAAAATGTTAATCAAGGTCCCCAACAAAGTTTTCTGATCATAAGAGTAGGCCTACTGTACGAATAGTTTCCCAACAAAAAATAAATGGATAAAAACAATTCAAAACTAACTATCCACAATAACCTGTTGATTGTAGTGTGTCATTCAAATACTGTTTTAAGTTTTTTGTTAGTTCCATATTAAATAAAGTATAGGAAAAATATTTCACAAAAAGTTTCAATTCCAACCTTTTACAAGGTTTGAAAATAAACTTTAACAATGGTAGAAGTCCTCATTCGGCGGTGAATGCCAAGACAATAAGAAGCTGTCAATGAAAGATGTTAACAACCAGTTAAATTTCACCGAACTAGAAGTTCGTTCGGATTATACTATAACGCTTATGCACTTATTACGCTAATGACTTTAAGGATTAGGAAGGTTATATTCAGAGGAAGTGTGCCCACATTGGCGTGGATTAAGAGTGGAAAACCATTTAGGAGAACCTCCCCCCCCCCCTCCCGCCACTTCTCAGTACACTCGATCTCCCCGTCATCGAAAGTCTAGTCTCACACGAGGGTAGCGCGTTAGACTATGTGGCCACCAAATATGGTTTTATTGTTATATATTTATTTATCATCAAGCATCAGCAGGGATAAGGATTTTTTTAAGTATTTTTTGTTGGCTCACTAAATAAGTAAGTAAATTAAAATATTAAACACATTTAAATATTTTTAATCACCCTTCTTCATCACAATCATCAGTAATCGCTCATCTTATGTGCATTTATATCAATTTCATAAGATTTTAGGACCTGAAGTATTCACAACTTCAAGAGCAGTTACAAGATAAAAACGCCAGAATCGCTTGTGGAAATCTAGTCATTCAGTTAACACAGTTTCCATTTCGCTGTGTTGTTAATCTGTGGTGTTGTGGGGGTAGCCGGCACATCTAGAGCTCCTGGCAAACTATTTCTTCAAGTAGCACGCAAGTTAATAATAATAGTTTAATAATAGTCATGGTTTTAGTTGGTGAGGAGAAATTTAAGATTAATAAGTAAGGAAAGACAATTTTAAATGTTAAATTCAAAAATAACTCGATATTTTGTGTAAACAAATCCACATCAAGTAGTCAAGTAATTTTAAATTTCTCCTTACTAACTAAAACCATGTGACTTTATAACTTCTTCATGGTTTTTATCCATAATAAACTTTTACATTCTCTTTTTGACTCTTTTATCCTCAATAAATTTGTTACNAGATATTTAACCTTAAGTTATGTGAGCTGCATCCATCACTTTTGAAATATGTTATCAATATCTACAACATAACATCAATAATATTGTAAAACGTGATTAACGTTGCCGGCAAAAAAAAAGTTTGAATTTTCTAAACGGTTATGTCTGCCAAAATCTTTCAATTCCTTAGGAAGGGCATGCTGGTAGTGTTTGAGTATAGTGACATCTGTGGTGATTTTTCTAATTTTATTTTTTTTGCAAGTCATATAATAGTAGTGAAGTTAAGTATACCTCCGAAATGTATGTTTCACCGGCATAAAGCCCCCCCACACCCCCATTTAAATCCTTATGAGTCACATAGAGACATTGTGGCTAGTCCTAGAGGTTCGCCAAGTTGTAAAATGTAAATGAACTACTTGGCACTGGCGAATGAGTTTTATGGACTTAAGTTTGCCTTGTCATGAAAATGAACACATAATTTTGCATTTAGTGAATACATACAGTAGCAAGATTAAAGTGCCCCAACCTTGTCAAATTATTTTTCCTCGCCGCGGCTTAGGTTGTATGCATTTTAATTACTATAAAGAAGGAAGGATGAGGACGATAAAATTGAGAAAAAATGTAACAGCATTTGCCCGGAGGTAGAACGAGAAAATTTTTTTAAACTGTAAGCTCGACCATTATTCGAGCCCTAACATCCATGACACCAGAAAACCAGACTAAATGAGTCCAACCTTAAGTCCACGTGTTGAAAGAATCAAAGTCAAACATAATATTAGCAAACACCCAGCTCTAATGATCTAATATTAATATATCAACATATGTAAGCATAAAAAAATTCAATGGCATCAGCCCGCAATCGAGTTATACCGATCAAGCGACCGCCATCTGCTGGCGAAGATATCACCAACTTCTGCGGATAGAGGTTGTCATGTGGTCAGCACAATGAACCCTTCAGCCACCAATCTCAATTTTCTAGATCAGAGCCGCTACTTTTCCGTTCAAGTAGCTCCTCATTTTTCATCAAAAGACCTAGGTGACCCCGTTCCAGACTCAACGCTTCACAGAAAGATCTGGAAGCGCCAGGGTTCGAGACCGGGACCTCTAAATCTGTAGTCACTAGACAGAGGCGGTCATATACACGCATGGATAGTAAAAAGTATAAAACATCAAAATACATATTTTTGGACATACAAGATGGTACCAGAGTGAAAGTGTTAAAACAATAGTATGTTTCCTAACTTTGAATATGTAGACATCCTGAACAAATTCCTTACAATTTGAGACCAGCCTTCCGTTGTTCCATCTTCGTGCCACTGCGTGGTAGTAAACACTCGGCGCTTCTCCGATAACAAAGTTCATTTCTTTCACCTGTCAAACCATTTCTTGACTTGGCAAGCACTTGTTATTGTGTTTGATTCAAAGAAAAATTCCTCCAACCTGACAAAATGAGATGCCGATAACGAGGTAAAGTTAAAAACAAAACAACAGATATGTATTAAGTATTCATATATAACAAAATATCAAACAAAATGCTTGCTATGATAAAAAATAAAGAAGAAAATATTTTCCCACAAAACCTGTTTTTATAATTTCCTTTGTAATCCTAACGGATTTCGTAAAATTTCACGGTGAAACGTTTGGACTATGATTACCATTTGTGGAATTTTCCTTCAGATTATTTACCTATCACGCCCAGGTTACGTAAGGTTTGGGGATTATTTTCATATTTTCCTACCATCCCACTGTTATATAAGGAGACGCCAAAAAACAATACCTCCTGGGTACGAAATTTAACTCTGGCCGCCCCTGTTTCTGGAGATTGATTATGGAATCTCTGACTTTTTTTGGAGGACTCTATAATTTGTTTATAACCTTTCTTCAATATTATGCCTGATGCCCACCTAGCTTGAATCAAACTTTGCTCTTTGTTAGCTCAAGAAATTAAAACGTTAAGCCAGTTGCCTAAATCAATGTAATTTACAAGTTAAGTAAAAAATGTAATCTAAACTGTTTCTGCAAAATTCAATCAAGAGATATTTATGAAGATAGTATTTTTAATACTAAGGTCATGCACACTTTAAAAAAAAAGTTTCATTTTGTATATTACCTATTTAAAGGTAGGTCTTATTGATTGAAATATTTATGAGGTTAGTTTAGAAACAATTTTAGGATGTATGTTCAATTATTTATTCGAATGATTATTTTAATCATAAATTAATTTTTATCATAGAAAAAGCAGCAAAATAGTTACTGATAAAATTTCTGGAAAATGTTTAGAGCAACAGTTATTTTAATTATCAGTGATACTTTTTCACCGCATCTTATTAAAAATTTGTTACCGCATACATTAATTACGAGAGAAGTCGAATAGGTAAGATGAAGATGGAATTTTTTAGTAAAGGTGCCCTCATTTTCGAGTAGGGAGAGTGAGAAAGCATTTAGAAAAATACTACCATGGGTACAGCCAACCGGGATTCAAACTACGATTTTTCCATCCCCCATAATCCAGTTAAACAAGAGAGAGACGCGTTAGCTTTTGTGATCACCGATGATGCGGTTAATTATCACTAATAATACATCAAATAATGTTTTATCCCTTAAAACTTAATGAAATCTCTGCTCAAAAAACTCCCCTTTAAATAAGTTATTTAGCACCATCTATTACTATCCGTTCGGACTATCAGTTTTTAACCACACCAATGTAGTGGGGCTGAGTAAATGATAAATAAGTTTAAATGAAGCCAAATTTGCGTGAAAAGCTAATATAAAACCGTTTATAAAGGGTTTATATTTATGGGCCCGGTAAGATTCTAACCCTAACCTCCCTGTCCCCAAGATATCAGACCAGACGAAATTACCATTTAGTTCAAGTGCCCATCTAAACAAGTTAATTCGACGCGTGTAAACAAAAAATCTGTTTGGAGATCTTTTAGTATTACGAGTTTTAGTGTACTTTCAGACTAAACGCTACTTAACACTATTTCATACAAGTAGACAGGATGAGTAAGGCAATTTTTGAAGAAAATCGCCAGAGTGTGCTTAGAGGTAGGATTAAAAAGAGTGTGTGGGGGAAGGAGCAGTCTTTCTTCCTGAGATTGATTTCCATCCTCTATGCCGAGTTAACAATGGAATTGTAAACCTAGTGATTGATATATATATCAAAACTTAACGCGACCAATCACTAAGTTCAGAATCCCATACACACACACACATAGTAAGAAATAAATCCGCCATGTTCTCACCGTAAGTTCCCACAAGTTAACAAAACATTATCACTTGGGTAACACGGTTGCTGCAAAGATCGTTACATAAGCTCGCGGTCGTAAATAGTGCGGCGACACAATTAAATGGCAGGTGGGCTACCGACAAACAGTGTTGAGAGATCTTGATACTGGAGGCTATGCAGGCAGGCAACTAACTCTCTCTACCCATTCCATTATGTGATATTTCTTAACAATTAATGTTTATTACTGTTACCATTATTATTACTACTGTTATTACAATGCACGGCGTGCTAACAGTCCTAGTTAATTGTGTTTTAATTTATTTAATTAGCGGCTCCCGAATTTTGATGGCATGTCAACTTTTTTTTGTACATCAAACGGAGCTTATGTGTAGATAAATTCTGATAATGATTTAGCTTTGCTTGTATGTTTGTAAATTACACATTCCTGGTGAGACGTTGCAGCCAAGCTGGAAAGGGTTGCGTTGGGAAAGGATGTTTTGCTCCCCCTCGAAGCAGATATTTGTTAATCGATATTATATTTAGCGGAATGCAAGAGTTCATTGCATGTTGGTCTATATTTTTTAGTTTACATTTGGAAAGTGCGTGTCTGATTTGAATCGAGTGCATTCAGTGCGAGTTTAAGTTCATATTTTAAGAGATTTATTGACAATTTTTAGGTAATCAAAGTTCGGGCCCTGGTTAAACGATTACAATGTGTTGAACTCGTTGGCTTTATTCCGTGCTCCGTAAATTTACATCAATAAGAGAGGGATGGGGAAGATAGAATACAGAGAGGGTGTATCCGCGTTTGGGTGGAAGAATAGTGGGGGTTAACATTTTAGTAGCAATAACCAAAACATACTCTGCTAAAATTCTAGTTCCAATTTTACCATCAATGGAATACCAGACAGTATAAGATTGCGGGCGATTGGTTTATTATTGAAATTCATATAATGCCATTTCCAAATAAGTACTTTTTTTCACCGCGTATTATTACGAATCGGTTTATACGCGTACATGCTAATAAAATAAGGACGAGGAAAGTAGATTTTTGAGGAAATCTACTGTATTTATATGTAGTGAGCGTGGGAAAACCATTGGGGAAAATCACCCTTAGTACACTCGACTAGGATTAGAACCCTAATCTCTCCATTACCCTAGTAAATGAGGATCCCACCATAAGCTCAACTAAAACCGAATAACTAAGTATAATAAAATACTACACCATACTCGAAAACATGTTAACAACATTTACTTGAATAATGCACCAGTGTTTAGTTGCAAGCCGTTAAAAGTTAGCACAACTTTAAAATAGCATTTCCCGTGCTTCATGTTGTCCGTATAACTTTATTTTTCCAGGTTATATGCTCGTGGGTGCAAATTTATTAAAAAAGTTTTTGTTTAAAGCCACATAAATTATAAAAATAAGTACAGTAGTCACAATGCCCAAGTCCGCTGTGCATGACAGAATCGACTCCGGGGTAATCGCGTGCAAGCCAACTCCCAACAATTACGAAGTTAACGTCGGCGGTTAGCAAGGCTTTACCCGCCCGGGAACTCTCCGTGAAATCGACGCAGTTCTTCCCGGTGAACTTTTCCAGCTGCCGAGCCACGTTAACAGCTTTTTGAGGACGGGGCTTATCATTTGCGGCATTTAGGGCAACCCTTTCCAAGGGCAGCGGGAGGGAGGAAGAGGGGTGGGGAGGAGGCAGGGAGGGAGGCACAATGACATGTGTGTTGGCAAGTAAATTGCACTAATTGCAAACACAACCGTTTGCGCGGTGCGTCCCACGGGGCGGGACAGCTCACTCCCACTGTTTGGTTGGCGGGACACTCAGAGACAAAAGTTTACAAACGCATACGATTATCTACCTAACAAATCCCTAAAAAAATGTACTATTTATCTCCCAATATTTTTGTTTTTTATGCGCCACACTGTCACAGAATCTCTTCCTCCTAACAGCGTCAATGCTATGAATCCAAGATGTGTGCATTAGCCCCTAACTCCAAATTTCTAGCAGTAAATGCGACAGTTTATATAACTTATAAAAACAAAACAAAAAATTAAACCAAGGCTTTTTAATGTTTGAGCACAATAAATTACTAGCAGTAAGCTGGGGTGCCCACAGGATTCAGGAGACCAGAGACAAAATGATTTTGGGGGTTCCTTTTTAAAGAAAATAGTTAATTGGTTTTCTGTGCGTTATTAATTTTATAAAAATAGTATTCGAACTATGTATTCTTTAAATAAAAAAGAGTAAAAGATCCCTTATATTACTAAGGGACATTATAAGTTACTTTTTTTACAATGCTAAGTAAGCTCCTTTAAGAAAAACAGGAGTAGTTTTTTTTATTAAAATGCCTTTATAGCACGCGTGTTATTTTGACTGCAGCAATACTAGCTGCTGTAAAAGGGAGATGTTTGGGCGTTTGAAAGCCTCAAAGAAGCGAGGTCTGGGACAAATTAACCCTTCTAGGCGACCTGGGAAAAGGGACAATATGACCCAATTATTTAAATCAAAAATGAGCAGCTCTGGTTTTTCCTATTAATACCTATAACGTTGACGTACATGTAAATTCCTCAAAGGTCGGGTAAAACTAGCATGGCGCATACAGCTTAATAAAAGGCAAAATGCCTCAAGGTTTTAAAAGGTCAAAACAGGTTATTCAGACAAAGTGTTTAAAATTAACACAGCTTTCTCAGATTAAATGTGTTTCTATGATATTAAATAAACTAGACACGCACATTTTTCTCATTCTATTTTTTAGGCAATATTTGTTGCTTTAAAAAAAAAAAAAAAACATGTTTCGAAAATAATTCACATGTTTCTTTTACATAATATCTGCAGGGCAAAAACAGCATCGTACTCAAGAATGTATTTTTATTTTACTTGCGGTGGCTCGTTGTAAAATTCCCCAAAGATACACGGGAAGGAATTTATTATATATCAAATCTCTCTTAAAGCAATTTAAAGTTTTTTTAAACACAATTGGGTTTGTAGAGGTTAAGAATTTTATAGGGCTTAAATAAGCCACAGTACAATTTATTTTCCTAGGGATAACCTTATTTGACAGCTAGGAAGTTTACCAGATCAAATTACACCTTCCAATCAGTTTATATTATCTGCCGCTGTCACCTTTGATATATATTATCAATAGGCCTATTTTTAAAATAAAACTAATGTCATAATATAGAAAATTGTATTAATTTTGGCCGCAAAAATTATGTTTACATTTTTTAAAAGGATCTATCTATGAAAATTGTACTGTACTCAGCTAGGCTTTTAAGAGGAATACAAAAACGAATTATTAATAATAATTTTTTAGAGAGTTTGAGACCCCAAAACACCTCTCCCTAAACAAGGGCCCTAAACAAAATCAACCAAGACACTTCGTGTCTTTATCACGATATTTATCAGAAGTGGCTTGCAATAAATCAACAAACATTTGTCTAATTTATAGAGATGTGTGAGATAGAGGTTTTATTCGTCCTGGACGAGAACCAAACTCAACAATCGAGACGAGATCGGGAACGAGAATTTTAGAATCTCTTACTTCGGGACAAGAACGAAAATAAAAAATGTATAATTATTTATTTCTAAATTTGCTAATACAAACTTAAAACAATATGCAATATTTAATTTGGTAAATAAATACAAAGGCCCTTATAGTGGAAATCTAAACAATTAGTATATAAAGTTTAAAGCTAAATACAAATCAGACACCAACATATGAAACATTAATATCACTAAAGAAGCTCGATATGAAATATACTCATTACCTCTTGACTATACATGCTTGATAGCTTAAATAAATACCTATCACATATTAAATAATAATAATAATAATAGCCAATATAAAAATGTGTTGAATTACCCAATGTTTTATATAGTCAGGAATAGAAGAACAAATCCCAATCCAGAGTATAGAGCATGTCTGTCCCGCCTACCTGGTTGGGAACGGGGAAAAAAATCCGTAGTAGTCTCGAAATTCGGGGATCCCGCCCACGCCTAATAATGTATATTAAAATAATGTTTTAACTTTTTATGAATTAAGAAAAGATTCTAAGGACAACTTTACTTTCCCCCTCCTCCCCCCCCCCTCGTCTTAGTAGGCCTAACCATCCGTGTTATATAATAAGCTTAGCTTAGTTAAGCAAATGGAGAGGAATAAGGAAGGAATAATTTTAGAGGAAGTGTACCCACATTTGGTTGGGAGTAGAGTGGGAAAACCTTCAGGAAAATTCATACTCAGTACATCCGATCACGAATCCAAACCCGATCTCCCTTCGGTCTAGCACGCACGAGAGTGACACGTTATACCATGCGACCACTAATGCAGGTAACTAAACAATGAGTGTAAGAATCATGGAGGCAGTGTGGGAAACAGTTTATGAAAAACCGCTCTTAGAACCGGCCATGATTCAATTCCTGACCCATCCGTCAGCGGCAAACCAAACAAAATGAGCCTGACATTTGGCTCACGTGCCCACCGATGCAGTCATTCTACCGGAGTCGGTACTCACCTTGCAAACCTCTCCTTGTCCTGAATACTCTCCTCTTCCATCCGGGTATATTTGCTACCGCTGGGGTCGTCCTCATCTGATCTGAAACACGGACAAGATAGGTTTTAAACTAGACAATCTCCTTACAGACGTGGATATAATAATCGAGAAAAACTTGAAAATGTAATGGTCAGGATTACTTGATTACTCGAATAGAATTGAACCAAGTTTTTGTGCAAAATTACTTTGAAGACCTAACCTGCATAGTAGAACAAAATATTGGCTATAGAAATTCTTTCAAGACACGAAGCATCACAAAATCAATCCATCATAGTCATAAGCAACAACAACAAAAACTAAACTTATACATTAAAATTATTTCCCTAATTTTTAAATAAAAAAGTATAATTTCGCTATTCCTTTTAATACAAGGCATGAAGTTTAAAAGTAAGATCAGGGAATCCATGTACTTGTTTAAATATAGTGGCAAGAACACTCATTGGTTAAATATAAACGAAAATACAATCTCGTGTGACGTATGTATGATTGGCCAAATAGGAACCAAGTGGAGTAAAACTTATCAGAGGTAAAGAAATAGCAGCATTAATGTTATACTAACACAGTTGAAAACATGTGCATAAGTAGGTATTTACAAGCGTCAGAATGATAGAGATAAAAAAACACTTTAAACAAATTAATTTGGGTTTATTGTCTGGTCACAAGTTCAGGTTCGAGCAGGATTGAAAAAAAACGGATTCAGTAATAACCCAGTAGGGTTAGTTTTTATTGGTTTTTTGTGGTTTAACTATATATATTATGCATGTTATCTGATTAAACCAATAATTCAAATATATTAATTATTCGGGATCCAGAGAAACATATTTTAATTTTAACATTGTAAGGAAAGGAGTAATAATCGACATAATAAAGGAAAACAGTAAAGTTTGATTCACACTGGTAGGACTGTGCTCAGGCCGTGCTAGGACTGTGTCGTGTCGCTACCATTCACACTAGTAGGACTGGGCTGGTACTGTGTCGTGTCGTGTCGCTAGCATTCACACCGATGAGACTGTGCTGTCAGCGCTACTGTTTTGCTCATTGGCAATTGTAGACATAGAACAGAGGAAAATGTGATTGTTGCATGTTGGCGTCATCTTATTTCACTTGATAAAAAGAGGAGAAAACGAAGAAAATACTGAGTTTACAATTTGTTTAGAGCAAGAGAAGAAGGATAATTCCACAATATATTTGGGCGACTCATAGATGACCATCAAAAGTTTCACAAATATTTTAGAATGAGTGTCCCGAAGTTGTAAAACTTACATAAACCCCTTGCATTCAGTTTGTCAGCTATCTCCTTCCAAATATTTTCTTTAGTGGGATTATTATCATAATCTTTATGCTGCGAATTATACAATCATTCATACTCCTAAACCAACATCATTAAGTTTTCTTCATCCATAGTTTTGGCTTACAGCACACAGTTGTGTTAACAATGTTGGAACGTTTTGCAGCCATGTCAGATTGTAGATAAGAACCTTCGTGAAGGTTCGCCGCTTGCCGGAAGAAGCCGAAGTAGGTGAAACGACACTAAGACGACATTAAGGCGACATCATCTATATTCACACTGATAGGACTGTGTTGGGACTGTGTTCGTACCGTGCTGGACCGTGACCTTGGGAAATCACTTTTGAAACGATCCAAGACGACACAGTCACAGCACGGCCTGAGCACAGTCCTATGAGTGTGAATCAAAAACGGTCTTACAAGGTAAATCTTATGGGAATGACCTATTCGAGATTGTTGGCAGCACGACACAGTCCCAGCACAGTCTGCGCACAGTCCTATCAGTGTGAATCAACCTTAATGCAACAATGTAATATTTCTTGGCAAAAATACTGGAGAAGCTAGCAGATTGAAAAAAAACCTTTGTGTAAAAGGGATAGAAAGAGGGGAGAGGAGATCATGCATCATTTTTATATAAAATATAGTGGTTTGGCGGGGAGGGGGATTTAAAAGTTTTTTTTATAAAACCAGGTGGTTTTTTTTTAGGCTGGGTAAAATTATAACAACTTTGAGTTCGAGCACCGACCGCATTGGTAAGCAACAAAACACCATGAAGACGTTTAGTTCGAACAAAAGAGTGAGCAAACTATTATTAGATAAAAAGTTTGGTATTCACTGTAATGAATTATGTTTTACACAAACCTTTATAACTATTACTACTAATAAACGTAAAGCGTTGTTTCAAAAAATTAAAATTTAACATGGAAAATTACCGATTAATATACATTTTGTTATGATCAATACCTTTGAAAATAATAGTAGTAAGAACCGTGGACGAACGGATTTGAAAATAAAAAATAGCTACCTTCACGGTCAGCAATAAAACCGATTTATTAGTATTATAGTAATGATATTATGCTATCGGTATTGATATAACTAATAGAATATTATAGCTAAATATCACATAGCTTAGCGAAAATAATTAATGAAAGTAGTGTTAGTAACTTTTGTAACTGTCCGATACTGTAGTTCTCGCAAGAATTATACTATAAAGTGGATCGCCATACGAAGGTACAGTATAACTCAATAATATTCATAGAAAGGGCCTTATGACATCCAGAGAAGTTACTAGATTTACTTCCGCCTCGGTGGCGTAGTTGGCTAACGCGCTTGTCGTGTTGAGCTCGACTGCTGAAGACGGGAAGATCGAGGTTCGAATCTCGGTCGGGTGAACTGGGTTGGCTTTGCCTAAGTGGTTTTTCACTCTCACTCCACGCAAATGCGGGTTCACTTCCTCTAATTCAACCTTCCCAATTCCTAATCCATTAGCGTAATGAATACTTAAACGTATAACCCGAACGGGTAGTAAGACGCGGTTCTAAATATTAAAATACTAGATTTACTTTCACGTTTGCACATGTTAAGTCATGTGATCTGCAGCCATTTCATTTAATATATTCTATCAGTACCTATACAATAATATTAATAAAATGTGAAATTTTATCCATTTTTTCCAACAACAAATATGTTTATTTTCTAAAAGACCCTTACTTTCAAAATTGTTCAAACGTCACCAGCCATCACTTTCGACAGAGAGTATCAATGCCAGCCAAATAATACTGTTTAAATTTTTCAATATTGGGCACTCTGTGAATCCGATATTAATTAATATGGGGAGCACAGCAGTATTTTCACTATTTGTATTATATTCTTGACATCAGAAAGTTATTCCATTAAATTGCTGCTGCCACGTGGCATGAAAAAGTCTGAGTAAGGGGGCACAGGTGCTTGTAGTTTCAGGAAATGACACACCAGTCTAATACAAGGTCCTGCTTAGAGAAAAATGACCAGAGTCTTAAACGAGGTAGCGCCCTTTAATGATCTCGGTTACCGCCAAACTATTGCAAATAATGAAGACAGCACTGACAGAGAAATAAACCTAACGCACGAGAGATTTTTCTGGAGATTCGGTGGATGTTTGGCGAGCCAGCGAGGCGTGGAACTGAAGAGACGCTTCACCACAAAGCACAGGTCCGACCCCGGCCCTATGGTTCACTGGCCGAATCTTGTTTGCACCACCACCACCACCACCACCACCTACCGGGGGAATCGTACGAACAACCATTCCATATTGCAACTCGTCAACTAAATCGAAACAAATAGCGCTGGCGTCAACATAGGCAAGTTTCTCTAAATGAATAAAAATATATGGCAGAGTGAGCGCATTGCTAATACTTCGTCGCTTCTTTATCTAAATCATACTTATAGCTCGTAAGATGTGTGTAACAAAATAATATACATTGTTTTAGAAATATGATGGGGGGGGGGG